>OX940805.1:19625291-19728846 GCA_954870605.1 Acer campestre | reverse complement strand
ATTACAATTGCATATAAAGGATAAACAATGGTCAATATAAATATATAGTCATGGGTGAAGTTTCATCACATCCTAGCACTATTAGCTCATATTACACAAGTTAACCATACAAAATATAATATCAAATGAATACATGGCTATGTAAAGGAAATGAAAGAGAATAAGGGATAGAGAAAACTATGTAGATCTTCTCTTCTTCCTTTGCTTCAAGCTCTCCTCCAAGTTCCTTCAAGTCCAAATCTCCCAAGAACAATCAAGGATCATGGATGGTGTTAAGTGTTTTGTGATATGTGTAGGATTGTGTAGGATGATGTAATGAATATTGTTGGTAGCTAGAACTCCCCTTTTCAGAGAGAAAGCATATGAATATATAAGGGAGCTTTTTAGGTCTGGGGCAAGGGAGTAATTTCCTTAATAATCACAAATATATAAGCAGAGGGCGACCTTGGGACAAGCTTGGTGAGCTCGCCCTGAGGTCGCTTAAGGAGGAAAATTCTTCCTTTCCAGACTAGTTAGCGAGCTTGTTGAGGTTGCTTCTTGCTCTGTATTTAAAGTCCACACCAGACTTGTTAGCGAGCTTGGGGCGAGCTTGGTGAGCTCGCCCTGAGTTCATCTTTGACATTGGTTGAGGAGAGCTGTGCCGATTGCATAGCAAGCTTTGGGCGATCTTGGGAGATTGCTTTGAGGTCGCCTTTGTGCCATAAGTGCCTCATTGATCCATAAACTATTTGACTCTGCACGACTTATTTAGAGTGTTAAAAACCTGGTTTTACCTGAGAAACAAACACAAAATGATATGGATAAGGGTCTACACTTTGTGTAGAAATGAAGCAATCAACGTACCATTTACAGAGCTACCTAACCACATCCAACTCAAGTGAAATATACAAATGCGGTAAAATTGCCTAAAGCGTACCTGGGGGGGGAGTAGGTTTTTACACCTTTTCCAATCCCTTGAAACAAACAAAAGTTTGTCTCTCAAAATAGCTTACATCATAACACATAAATCATATACACATTTATAGACAATAGAAACATATGTTCAATAAGGAAATGCCTATTTAATCAACAAATTGCAAGAGAAAGAATTATATTAAGATTAAAAACAAAGAATACTTGTATTTCCAATAATGTTTAATATGTACAAGTAACAATCAATATATGACTATACAAAAATAGATCAATATATAAAAGAATTATATTTATAACTTTGATCGATATGATGTGCTTACATCTCTCACTTAACAAAATATTGTTTACAAATACATCATGAATGAAGATTATGAAACAAGATTAAAACATACACATCTACAAATATGAAAGATAGAGATAAGAAGAATTAACACAATATATTTTTTTAACTTGGTAAAATCTCTAAGGAGGAAACATCCACGGGTTGAACTACAACCATTGGGTATTATATATATTAGATGATAGATTAGAAATTCCTCAAAAGTGACCAACTCATGATCTATTTCCTATTGGAGTCTATATCTACCCAACCCTATTGGTAGATTAGAAATTCCTCAAAAGTGTGAAACCACTTTCTATTAGAGTCTATGTCTACACAACACCGTTAATAGATTAGAAATTCCTCAAGAGTGAATACACATCCCATGCAACATTTTCTATTAGAGTCTATGTCTATCTGACATCTCGGTCCTACCAATGTCATAGCCAACTCCCTATCTAAAACACTCATGCATCTAGAGAGCCTCTCATGCATAGCTATCTAGACCTTCCCGATCCGAGCCATGACTTCTTACTTGGTTATTTGGACCTTTTATCCTAACCAAGTCTTCCTTGCTTGACTATCCAGAACACATGTCTTAGTTAAGACTTCATGCCTTTTACAAGGACTTCCTAAGTGTGATACATGAATGCAAATGATGCAATCAAGCAGTTCAACATAAAACATGTGATCAATACATTCCATGGAAACTAGACTTAGTCATATGAGCACACAAGCCAAATAGTATAGTTACAAAAACATGAATTAAAACCTAGAGCATGTGAAACACCTAACACATGTAATTCCTAGTATCATTCACAAAGCTAACACTTGAATAAATCATATACATGAAGTACATATTCAAGATATTAGAAACATACACAAACAAGCTAGAATCAAAAGATAAGATCAACGAATATTCTAGCAAGTATTTATATAAAAATCAATTAAATCCTAGTTAGCTCTAAACACTAAATCAAATGTGCTAATCCTAGATTTGTTCAAATAATGGATCCTAGCACATGCTAAGGCTATCAATCATGAAATAAGTCAATCAAAACACAAATAACCCTAGATATCAAGCTAATCACAATACAACTCTCAAACATGTGAAAACTAGTCACATTCAAGTCGCTAATTAGACTAGATTAGCTTATGATTTGAAACTATCTTTCTCAATAGCTTTAGAAGAAGAAAACCCAAGGTAATTGAAGATTTAAAAAGATGAAAACTCAAAGATTAGTTCAATACTTAGGAATCCCGTGCAGTTTCAATTTTGAGACTGGAACAACCACAAAACATGATCAAAAAGCTACAAACTCTTTGAAGAAGGTAGTGGACTTGATTATGAAGATTCTCTAACTTGAATCGCTCAATTTGGAGTTGAAATGAGAAAGTTATGGTGTTTGGAATATGAGAAAGTTGGAGAGAAAAATTCTGCACTTAGTGTTTTCAAATTTTCTTCTTTTAAAATGAAATGAGAGGGAAATGAGGTATTTAAAAGAGAGGGAAAGGAGGCAATTAAGTGGCCAATTGGAGGAGGCCACCTCACTAGCCCCATGGAGGCGCATGAGCCTCATGGGGGCAGAGGGCCTCCATTCCCGTGAGGTACATGCACCTTCACGGGAAAGGTGAAGTTGGCCGTTGGCCAAACTTCGCCTCCCTCGCTCTCCTCTAGCGTTCTGCAGCCGTATTCCGACCTCCAAACTTTGAATTCGAATTCGTCTTAACCGTGACTCCCTCACACATAAGGACAACTATGAAACTTTAACAAAAATGTTGTGAATTTGACTCGATACATGATGACGAAGACAATGCATTGTAAGAGAACGTAAAGTAACGTAGCTTCCTAGTTTGGATTCGAAAACTAATGAATGAGCATCCAAAATGACCGGAACTCAATAAGAAATCATATGAGAACATATTCAAGTTCAAAACGATAAAACAAAAACAAGTAAACATAATGCCACACAAGTATGCCATTTCCTAGAGATAGTTCTAGAACATACAATTTTACAATGTTTGTCAAATTAAATCTAATGCATGTGCATACTTCAACACTTGTGTGAATGTATTATACTAACTGAGCACAAAAATGCAGGAACATATATGAATGCAATGTGTGTGTGCCTAAGCCTTGTAAGAGGAATGAGGTCTAAATATACATTTGTTGAGCAATGAAGCATATTCCTCTTTGAAGACTCCATCTTCTATGAAAAGTTGCCAAGTATTTCTTGAAGCTTGAATCATCATTAATCTAAGACAACTAATCAATACAAGTGAGACATGTTTTGATATGAAATTTGCCAACACAAACCAAAAACCTAACATCAGGAACACCATAATGCACTATTTGCCACCAAATTAGACATCAAAGCTACAACCATATGATGTTGGAATAATTTGAAACTTCAATATGTATTATTGTCGTCATTTTAATTGTATGCTGCTCGAACGTTTGGAATCCATCACCCTTGATCCTGAAAAGATTGATATTTTAGAAGTCATTCGTATGGCTGTTGCATTATGGATATTTGATGTTAAGCCCAAGACCATCGCTAGTTTTCTTCATTGAAAAATTCATACAGTCCATAGAGAAACCAAGGGAGACATTGAGGATAGTAGTGTTATGAGTGAATTAGAACAACAAATTCAAAACTTCCATTATAGCATGGATGTAAATCATCTACTTAATCATCTGACAGAAGAAGTGTGTTACACTCTAACTGAAGAGGATATCATCAATGATATTATAAGGCAGAATAATAATGGTGTGGTTGAAATAGATGATGACAACGACGATAGTCCTGAGATACCTAAAATCTCTACAAGGCCATTGAAATGCCTACATTTAATTGAAACTTTTTGGTTACAACAAGAAGGTGATCAAAATAACTTCTTGAGGACAATTCAAAAGATGAATGATGAAATCAAAAATAATAAATATGGCCTAGTGCAAACTAGCATTTTGAAGTACTTTTCTAGTTCTTGAATAATATGTAATATATTTTGTATATTTATGAAATTATTAATTTATGCAACAGTCAGGACCCAAAATTTTACACTAAATTTCAAAAAGAAATCATTAATTATTACGGTTGATGGGTTTATTAATTTTTTACACTAGCCCGAGTCGGGATCGGAATTTTTTATTAATTTAGAAAGGATATTAATTTACAGGGATTCTAATGTACTTCAAAAAAAAAAAAAAAAAAAAAAATTTTACTCTACACAATACACACCCATTCAAATACCAAAATTAATCTCATTGTAAATTTGTATTTCTCTTAACACCCAGTTTTGACAAAAAAAAAAAATATATTAATCCATGAAATTTAACTCTTAACTAGATACCAAAATCGATCTAACCAATCTAAATCACTTGACATAAAATATTTTTAAATTGTTTGCTTCATTGTATAATAAACGACCAAACGTTATAATGTCCCGTACAAAAATTAAATTGGGTTTAACTTTGATGGTTTTGTTATTACCTATTTGTTATCAACGATTGAGACAAGCTTAGGGTTTAGGTAAATGACTTTCAAGTCAGTGGCTCGAATCCTATTGATAGCAAAAAGAGTTAGATATGCTTGAACCTTATGCTTTGTAATATTGTGAAAATTTCTTATTTGTTTAGAGACATCAGTAAAAAGAGTGAACTTAAGGCCTTGTTTGATTTTTCCATTTAACATTGAATGACACTTAAGGTTTGTTTGGTTGGGCTTTTGAAAATCCTCTATTCATAAAAGTTCTACTTGTAGTAGATCTAATTGAAATAGAGCTTTTGAAAAATAAATTATAATTATTTGGTTGGTAAAAGTACTTTTATAGCAATAGACCATTTGGTTATAAAATCTCAAAAAGTCTATTGAGATATTAAATTACTAAAAATTACATATTATTTATTCACTTTATAAAAAATTGAACTTGAAAGATTTTCTATATATTAACTACATTTTCTATTGCACAATAATAATAAAATTCAAAACTTTCACCATATAAACTTAAAAGATAAAAAAAATTACCAGAAAATATTAAATTTTCAACAAAGTTGAAGCATTGTCAAAGATTAAACAAAAGGAAAATAATCAATATCTCATACAAAGATAAAAAGTTAAATGGAAAAAAATTCAAAATTAAATAAGTTATCATCGAAGCATGAGAAGAGTCGCAATACTATCACGTTCTTTGTCCATTTCATGATTACGATGTCGCTCCTCGTAAACATCTTGAGTAGCATTCTATTCTTCATCATCACTTGGTAGTTTATCCTCATCATCATCATATGGCTTAAACTCTTGATTTATATCGGCACTTACTCTTATAAAATTATGAAGAACCATTGAAGCAATCATAATTTTCACTTGTTTAGTAAATGAGAATCTGGGCATGTGATGTAATATTTTTCATCTATTTTTCCAAACACCAAATATTCTTTCAATAGTGCATCTCAAAGAAGAATGTACATGATTAAATATTTCTTTTTTTCCACTAGGTTGCCTTCCACGTCGAAAATCTGAGAGATGATATTTCTCACCTTTATATGGCCCTAAATAGCCTTTCATTTGATAATAGCCTGCATCTACCAAATAATACTTGCCTACACATGTAAATGAACATTTCATTACATATAAATGAACATTTTATTAACTCAAAATATAATACATTTATACAACAATATATGTAAAACATATTTTATAACATACCTCTAGGTGGATGGGGGAAATGTAAAATTTCTCTACGCAATGCCTCTAAAAAAATACGTGCATCATGAGTAGCACCTTCCTATCCAGCCCATGCAAAAGTGAAGCACATATTGAAATCACATGCATCCATCATATTTTGAATAGGAGATCTTTTTCTACCTATGTATGGTATTTGCTTTGATACAGACATCACAACCGGTACATGTGTTCCATCAATTGCACTTATACAATCTTTAAAATAAGGCCAATATCTATTATCATCTTTTATTTTTCTGGGAATTCCCTTGAAATATGAGTCAGATGGTTTCAAATAATTAATAGCCATGTGACAAACAACATCCAAAACTATTCAAAACCATCTAGATATAGTTTCTCTTGAATGTTGAAATCTTTCTTGAGCAATTATATTTCCACATTTATGCCGTAACACTAACAAAAAAATAGCCACCGATTCATGTATTGAAATTTCCTTGCCTTTTTCTAAGCCATAAGATTGATGCAATGTATCACATAGTTTTATGAATACCGATGTTTTCATCCTAAATTGCTCATGGCATACGATATGATGGCCATGTAAAACCTCAATTACCCATTTGTATCTTGATAAAGATGATGTTCTACACTTTTCTTTTAAATTGTACTTAATAAAATGGTGAACATATAAACCAACTCCTATTTTTATCATTTGTAAACGTTTTTGTCATAATTACCTTGATTATCAAAAGCTTCAAAATCATCATCCATATTTGAAAAATATGAACATATTATAAAAAAATTATAAACATCATCGAACAAATAAAATAATAACATAATTTTGGTGAAAAAAAAATAATAACATCAATCAACTTTCATTTGAAAAAAAAAAAAAAATTTCAAGTGCATTACATAAATCAAATAGTAATTGTCCAATAGATAAACATAATCTCAAATCAATTCATTACATAAATAAAAAACAAGACTAAATCTAAAAATTTATTCTAAGCTTGTTCTAGAAACATAATTTGTAGGTCATGATCCTTAAGTGCAACAAATGTCTCTCTCTCTATTTTTCTTCTTAAGAAAAAGTCTAACTGCCTTCATAAAAAGCTCACTTTCTCTCTCAAATTCTGAAATGTCATGTAACATTTTGATCACCTTTGCAATACTAGATTCATCATTCTTAACATCCACTAAATCACATAATCGATCTAATTGTTTGGATAATGTGACAGTGAGTCATCCCCATCAGTATTATCTAAATTTTCATTTATATTTGTTCTATTCTATTCATCCTATTGATTTCATTTATATACATCATCATTAGGCATAAACCCCATAGATGTTGCCCAAGATCCTTCCCTAGTAGCAGCAACATCTCTGAACAAAATATCTAGCTAGTCAACACTCCTTAAGCCTTTTGTTCGAAATTTAGATACATTTGGATTTTCCTACATTAATATCAACATGCATATATATTATATTAAAATTTATTCTTAAAAATAATTAAATTTTCAATTAATATTACAAGACTAGAGTAGGAAATTGCACCTTTAATTTTTTGTCCCACCATTCTTCACTAGCATCAATTGTTTGCTTAACAAGATCCCAACCAAGTCCGGTTTCTTTTCCAACTAGATTTGTCCAAAGCTGCCACTCTCTTAAGATTATCCCATTTATTTTTGAACTGTTTTTAACTATAGTTCTTATTAATCATTTGTGCCAACTTGGTTGAAATATTTTTCCAACCCACTTTGTTGAAGTGACCATTTGGTTGATTACCAGCTAAAACTTTATAAACATAAATCTTAACAAATGTGTCAACATATAAATCAATCCATTCCGCCTTATTTCTTTTTTGGTTTTCCTCCACACTTGGTTCTATTCAAAAAAAATAAAAAATAAAAAAAAATAAACAAATAAAAAAAATAAAAACTATTTCATGAATATTAAAATAAACTAGCAACAAAAAAAAAAAAAATTTCATGGAATATTATATAAATTTTTTAAAAAAAACTTTAGGTATATGCATCTCTTATTTTATAAATGGAATATAAAGTTCGTGTACTTATTAAGTTGAGTGGAATGCATGATTTACATCCTATTTCTCACTATTTTTTTTGAACAGCTAAATTTATTAAGGCACTAAAGGCTAGCAGGAACCAAAATAGAGAACAGACAACAACAAGAAGACACCCCAGCAAACCACACACAACATTTGCACCAAAACACACAAAAGCATGACAACAAAGAAGGGGACTGAAACAAAAACAACAAACCACCAACTACAATAAAGCCAAACCAAAACGAAACAAAAATAGGAGCAATACTAAACATGACATTATGAATATACAAAAATATGACAGTATTGCAAAACTTTTGACAAAAACTAAAGTAATCAAAAGCATTAAAAAGAAAAAACAAATTGAATCAAAGCCAATAGAACAAACATAAAGATAAACAAATAAACAATAAAAATAATAATGAACAAAAATTATACATACTGTTCTTCCAGTATGTGTAGAGCAAAAAAATAGCCTATCTGTAGAGAGCAAAGAATAAAGAATATAAAAAAGGTACCAGGGTTTTATTTATTTATTTATTTTTTGGTAAAAGGGAGGGCAAAGCCCATAACAAAGAAAAAAACTAAAAGAAATCAGGGACAAGTCTAGCCATAGCAAAACCATGGAGGCAAAGCACCTGCTTGGGGTGGGGGTGGTTAGGGCGGGTGTCTTCAAAGTTAATAATGCCCAGGTCAAGAGAATGACCCAAATTGGCAAGACAATCAGTAACCTTGTTGCTCTCTCTGTACACATGTCGAATCGAACATTGCCAATCCTCATCAAGCAAAATTTTACAACTGTGAATGAGGCTATTGAGAGGGTGATTCACATGGGTCATTATACTTAGCATATTAACCGTAGTTTGGGAGTCAGATTCCACACAAACTTTCCTATAACCAGACTTCCAAGCAAACTAGAGCCCTTCAAACAGACCCTATAGCTCAGCTTCTTGCATGCTACCAGTTCCCACCTAGCCATTCTTTTTCTGTGGTTTCGTATCACACCACCTGCTGTAATGGTTTCCAGCTTCGTATTCATACTACCATCAACATTAAGCTTAATCCAATCAGCCAAAAGAGGATTCCAAGCAATCATACATGTTTTCGACACATCAGTACTAGCATTTTTACAGGTAGCATTAATCCAAGAATCCAAGTGCCTCTTGATAATCAGACCAGGGCACAAGGGAAGCTTGAAATCAGGTTCAAAAATAGATTTGCATCTCTATTTCCATATGAACCACATAGTCACAGCAAAGAGGAGCTATCCAAGCATGCCATCCATCACATTTTTGGTATCTTTCAGGTTTAGAAACATCCAATCCTTCAAGTTACCATTGAACATAGGAATACCAGTAACTCCTTTGCAAATATTTTCCCAAATAAAACGCGTCTTGTCACAGCTTCTGAAAACATGATTGGTGTCTTCACACCCCTGGTTGCATCTCATACACTTGATATCAATAGAAATACCTCTAATGGATCTTTGGTCATTAGTAAGAAGTTTATTATGTAGAAGAATCCAAAGAAAGCTTTGAACTCTAGGAGGGAGGTTAAGTTTCCAAATAAACTTCCAATGCCAAGAAGGATCCTCACTAGTTTTATAATGCATCTCGTAAGCACTTTTAACCGAAAAATCCCCATCTTTTGCAGGACCCCAGATAATTTTGTTAGCACCACTATGTCTCTTTCCCGCATGGATACTGAGAATTCTCAGCACAATATTCCAAGGCAACACAATCTTTAGTTTTCGAACATTCCAATCTGCATCCTGGAAATAATCACTAACTCTCTCAAGTAACTGGTTGTTAGAAAGAGGAAGAGTGGCGTGATTAATGAGAGTTTTAAACTCAAGAACCCAATTATCAGACCAAAAGAGAACATTACCACCATCTCTGATTCTCCATTTCAAACCATTCGAAATGAGCTTAGCACCAAAGAAAAACCCCTCCAAGTGCTTGAGCAATTGCTAGTAGAATTCTCATCCTAAAAAATCAGCCATTTTTGGCATATTTCACCTTCAGCATACTCCCCAATAAGCCAACTTCATTGTGCATCAAACACCATCTCGCTTTAGCAAGCAAAGCTTGGTTAACTAGTTTCGTTTGTTTAATTCTTAACCCACCTTTATTCTTAGCCAAACACACAGTCTCCTAGTTGATAAGATGAATCTTTTTTTTTTCTTAGCAATATGACCCTAAAGAAAATCTCTATTGATCTTGTCAAGCTTAAAGCAAATCTCATTAGGGAGTTTAATGGATTGCATAGCATAAACAGGGAGAGCAGAGGAGACAGATTTGATTAGGGTAATTCGACCAGTAAAGGAGAGCGAATCATTTTTCCAAGTAGAAAGTCTTTTTTGAGTTTTCTCAAGGATTTCTTTGTAGGTTTCCTTGGTAACTCTGCCATGAATTAAGGGAACACCAAGATATTTTCCCAGATTATTAGTTAAAGGAGACCTATAAGTATCGGCCAAGGACTTGGCATTCGAAGTGTTAACGTTCTTGGAATAGAAAACTCTTGACTTAGGGAAGCTAACCTGTTCACCAGAGAGATCACAGAAGAGTTCAAGGCATTCCCTCAAAACAGTAGCTTGTTTCATAGAAGTTTGACCTAAAATGACGAGATCATCCGCAAAGAAAATGTGGGATATTACTGGTCCTCCTCTTGAAACCTTAATTGGTTTCCAGTCCCCAGTATGAAGCTTTTGATGAATGATATAAGAAAGTTTCTCCATACAAAATACAAAAATATAAGGAGATAATGGGTCACCTTGTTCGATTCCACTTCTAGGAGAGAACTCATCAGAAACTTCACCGTTCAATAAGACATTATATTTTACACTTGAGATGCAGCTCATAATTAGGTCAATAAGGCTGCCACCAATACCAATCTCTTCCAAAACCAGTTTAATAAATCCCCACTGAAGCTTATCATACGCCTTGGCTAGGTCAATTTTCCAAGCTATATAACTTGTCTTTCCTTTCACATTCTTAAGTTTATGAAGGACTTCTTGGGTAACCACAATGTTGTCTTGTATTTGTCTACCAGGCATAAAGACAACTTAATTAGGACTGATAAGATTAGGAAGCATACCTCTTAATCTTTGAACAATCACCTTACTAATGATTTTATAGGAGGTGTTGCAGAGACTAATAGGATGGAACTGAGACATGTTGATAGGATTAGCAACCTTAGGGATTAAAGAGATGAGGGTTCCATTAATCTCAGTAGGCACGCACCCCTTCTTGAAACAATCAGCAACTAATTGGACTAGATCCTCCTTACAAACATTCCAAGAGTGTTGGAAAAATGTTGCTGGAAAACTATCAGGGCCAAAAGCTTTCAATCCACCAATAGTAAAGAGACTTTGGTGTGACCTCAGCCTTACTAATAGTATCTGCTAATCTCTACTTATAGGAATCATTGATTATAGGAAACATCTTAGGCAACTAAGCATAATCTCTCGAGACCGAATTATCAGCAAACAGATTTTTGAAGTATGAAATTGCCTCATTCTTCATTTTGCCAATGCTAGCAGCCCAGCTTCTATCCTCTTTCTTTAACCTCTCAATTTTGTTTCCCCTTCTTCTAATCACAGTGGAAAAGTGGAAAAATTTGGTGTTCTTATCTCCCTATTTCAGTCAACATTTTCTTGATTTCTAGAGCCAAAACATTTCCTCACGCTCAAGAATACCATTATAATCTTTAATGAGCTTCGCCTCAAGATCAAGTAGATAAGGATTATAAGAATTGTCAAGGCATACATGAATTCCCTGAACCCTCGCAAGAAGGCACCTTTTCTCATGGAAAATGTTCCCAAAAACCTCTTTATTCCAGTTTTGCAAAACATTAGACAAATTTTGTATTTTATCAATAACATTAACTTCTTGTTTTTCCAGCTGTCACAAACTATCTCATTAAAACCATTGTGCATCAACCACATGACTTCAAATCTAAAGGGCTTAAATTTTCTGTTAGGAATTTGCAAACTGTAAGTATAAATTAGGATAGGACAGTGGTTAAACAATACTTTAGGTAGGTATCTAACAAAACTCTCACTATATCTCAGTCTCCAATCCATTGAACACACTGCTCTGTCAAGTCTCACGCAAATTTCCTTACCAATGCCTTTCTTGGTCATCCAGGTAAACTTAGGGCCTATAAGTCCCAGGTCCACCATCTCATTCTTGTTAATCCAGCCACTAAACCCACTATTAGAAAAATTATATGTGCCCCCTCTCTTCTCAGAACAATTTATAATTTCATTAAAATCCCCAGATACCAGCAAAGGAATATTAAAGCAGTTATGAATAAAGTCATGATAACTCTATAGGGCCCTTTTCGTGGTGGTACAAGGACTCGCATAAACCACAGTTAACATCCACAAATAATTCTGGTCAACCACCAAAGCAGAGATAGTTTGTTTAGAATTGGCAATAACATGAAGTTTAATATTGTTTCTATTCAAGAGAAGCCAAATACCTCCTGAGAATCCTTCATCTTCAACCACAAAACTATTGGAGAATCCCAATTTACTAATTACTTTGGTAGCTCTATTGCCACTTATTCTAGGTTCTAAAATTGCAAGGATATCAAACTGATGCAACATCCGCAAATCAGAAATAGTTCTAGAGAAAATCTATTTTCCCGCGCCTATTACATTCCAGACATATAACATCAGAGAAAAATATAGAGAAAACAGTATCAAGAAATCCCTATTCAGAGATCCCATCCATTGCCTCCCATAATTCGAAGGCCACCATTTCGAAACTCTCACCTACAATAGAAGAACTATCCTTGCAGAGAGGATTAGGCAACTCATAATTGATATCATTAAGGTATATACTAGAATTTCTAGTCCAATTTTCCTCAAATTTCCTAACTTCCTTATTAAATTGATGCAGCACACTAGCACTATCTTGCATGCCATCATTATGTATCTCTGTAATAGTCGAATTCGGAAGCTGAACCTTGCCTTTACCCTTAATATTCCTTGGCATATTACTGCCATCCTTCAACTGACTCCCATTCTCGTAGAATTTAATACCTTTTTTAATGACACTTCTCTTTTGGACTCTGCTCTCAAGGTCATATTTGTTCTTCATAATCCCCCCACTTTGATCCTCTTTCTGATTAGTGATCTTAGCTAGAATTCCTTTCCCCTTCGCCTTGCTACCTCCACCCGAACTCAACTTAGACTGTCCTAGATTCTCAGAAATCATCACATCCATGTATTCACTGAGGATTTCAAATCTTGATCCACCAACTTTGCTAACATTGGCTTTCTTCATAGCCTCTGTACTGATATCCTTATTAATTTTCCCATATCTTTTATCTGCAGGTCCCCCCCACTGTTTTACCAGTGTCACCCATCCCATATTATTTGTTGCCACCTGAACCTCTTCCAACAATGCTACCATTGTTCCCAACTCTGTTACCATTGTTCTGATTCCCCTGCTTCCCATAAGTCACCAACATCCAAGGACCAAAATGAGGCTTCTTTATGTTATCTTGCACCTTTTCAGTAGTAGTAACTGGCACTTTAGAATTCTTTGCCAGCATACCTTCACTGCAATTATCCTTGTTATGACCATATTTCCCACACTGGAAACGTACCATTCCCAGGCTTTCATATTCCATTCTGATAATTGTAGGGAAAAACATTTGCATGCGGCGGAAGTGAGAATAAAAGAAGTTTAGTATATTTTAAAATTTTTCCAAGTTTGAACCTTAACCCTTTAATTAATTAAACATATACACCAAAAGATATCATACCTTTGTCGCGTGATCCGATTGACTTTGCGTCGATGGTAATCCGCAAGATCTTCCAATCCAATTATGAACGTGAATCACCTAGGAGCGTGGTCTCTCTTCTCTTTGAATTGTGTACCTGAGGATGGATTAACAAAACTTTTCTGATATTTGTTAGTCACAATAAACTCCAAAAGATTGCAAAGAATGTCCCGGTTACTTTTGAATTTACAATTGTTAGATTGAAACTCGCGTGAACCTTATTCGAAATTGTGCACAAAACCTTTTGATGTAAAAGTTAGTAGTGCACTATCGAAATAAGAACAATCTCTTCTCACAATCTCTCTTGGCCGAATTTCACACTAGTTTAAGAGTTGGATTTTATTTTTCTCTAGCAAAAGAAAAATCTCTCAATTGCAAAAACTAGGGTTTGACAAATAAATAAAGAATATATATATATATATATATCTCTTTTTGGCCACCAATCACTTGCTCAAACATATATATATATATATATTCCATTAGCCGAATTCTTTTTCACATATATATGTACCAAATTTGATTGCCTTTTAAATATATATATATAATGCCATATACGGCTGCATGCCTCCATATATATTTCCGCATGCATATATATGTATATATTCCTATATATTCCGCATGCATTATGCATATATAAAACATATATATATATCCCACATTCATGCATATATCTTATGTACAAGCCCTAATTCAACTCTTTAGTGTATTTGTGACTATATAAAAGACTTCCTAATTTGACTAGATAAATAAATCCCTTATTTATCTACTTATCAAATATAGTCTTTTATATTTAATAAACTACTACTAATAGTATAATACTAGGAAACATATTTCCTAATCAGAAAAAGATTTGATTCTTAATTAAATAATTAATTAACATATTAATTAATTTTCATTTAATTAAATAATAAAATAAACAATATAATGGGCTAATAAAATTAGCCTTGCCGTCCATGACCATTACTTGGGCCATATATTGTTTTTCTTATTTTATTGAATTCATTTGGACTTTAATAAAAAGCTCACATGTGAACTAGACCTATTCTTACTAAAAGAAACAAGCCCACATGCATTTAATTAATATATTAATATAATTAAACAACTCATTAAATAAATAATGTGCAAATTATATTCTTAATATATTAAATACAATTCTAGATGGACCCATAAATAGTCCGGTAGAATATATCAAGTGATTCATGCAAGTCCGTGTGAATTGAGGATCTTGGCGGGCCTATCTAAATTTAAGCTTTAATAGACATAACCCGATCACAATCAACAAATGATTCACTTAGGTTCAATCTATTAATTTTAGTTCATTCTACTAAAGAACTAAAATTGCACTCTTAAATAAAGATGAAACAAGTAAATGATTCTCATTCATACCCTAGACAATCTTATAGGAGATAGTGAATCCTTATGAAGAATATCAGTAATCGCCAAGAGCTCATAGACCGCTTATAGCTCTCCAAGTTACCATATTTACTAATATGACCATATTTTGAACTTGGATATATAGTATGACTTGTCCAGAAGTCATATTCAATAGACACTATTGAAAACTCAACGTTAAGATTTAATATCCAAAACCACAAAGCATCCATATGATGATATTCTATTCACATTTAATAAATGGAGCCACGATGTCCATATCTATAAATGAAGTCCTCTATCGATTAACAAATGAATACCACCAAACTATCGAGGATAGACTATGCTATATAATCGTACTCATTGATAGCTCAAATGATAACACTTGAAACCATAAGTCCATCATTTATCTCAGGATTAAGATAGACTCTCCAATTGTTCTGATAATGAAAAGACTTTTATCTATAGACGGTTCTAGAAAAAGTATTTCATTGTGATCCAGTTCACTAGATTCTTTTATTCGAAGACCCTTCGATGATTTTAGACTCATCATAACACATTTGATCCCACTCAAATGCTAGTAAAAGAATTCTACAACTTTGACAAGATAAAGGTGCCTAACCTCTAACTTAAGTTGTGAACGTTATTCAAGACTAACTAAAAAATTGTGTCTACCTCATACATATCCAGATGTACGAACAATACTTCTTTTCTCATAGTCTTTTGACCTTATGATTATTTACTTTGACAATTATAAAAATAAATGCTATAAGATTTTGTTAGAAACAGAAATCATTTTATTAATATGAAAAGATTGTCAAGTACAATATTACACTCTTGCTATTGAGCATAATCCTAACAATCTCCCACTTGCACTATAGCAAATGTGTCATATCTCTCATTCTCATTTTCTCTAAGTGCCCATCAAAACTCTTCTGTGGTAGAGCCTTTGTGAAGGGATCCACTAGATTTTCTGTTGACGTAATTTTGGTAATCATCACGTCACCCCTATGCACAATCTCCCTAAGAAGATGATATTTCTTTTCAATGTGTTTTCCTCTCTTATGACTTCTTGGTTCTCTCGAATTAGCCACTGCTCCATTGTTGTCATAGTAGATAGTGATCTGCTTATTCGCACAAGGAACCACTTGTAAGTCAATCAAGAAGTAGCGGAGCCAAGCAGCCTCTTTGGTAGCTTCGCATGCAGTAACATACTCAGCTTCCATGGTGGAGTCAGCAATACATGATTGCTTGATACTCCTCCATATGACTGCTCCTTCTCCAAGAGTAAACACAGATCTTGATGTGGATTTTCTAGAGTCAGAATCTGACTGGAAATCAGAATCTGTATACCCTACGGGAATCAAATTCCCTTAAGAGTATACAAGCATATTGTCTCTCGTTCTTCTGAGATACTTGAAAATATGCTTGACTGCCGTCTAGTAATCAGGTCTAGGTTTCGATTGAAACCTGCTAACTATGCCAACAACAAAACAAATATCTGATCTAGTGCAGAGCATTGCATACATGAGACTTCCAACTGCCGAGGCATATGGAACCCTACTCATGAATTGCTTTTCATGCTCATTCTTAGGAACTTGTTCCTTAGAAAGTTTGATTCCATGCCTGAAAGGTAACATACCTTTCTTGGAATCTTGCATGGAAAACCTCGACAAGATTTTATCTATGTATGAAGCTTGGGATAATGCAATCGTTTTATTCTTTCTATCCCTTATTACTTGGATACCAAGAATATAACTTGCTTTTCCTAAGTCCTTTATATCAAATTATTTTGCTAACCATTCTTTTACTGATGTCAACACACTTACATCGTTTTCGATGAGTAGTATATCATCAACATTAATAATTAGGAAAACCAACTTGTCGCCTTTGATCCTTTTGTATACACAAGGTTCGTCAAGGTTCTGAACAAATCCAAAACCTTTCACAGCTTGATTGAACCTTATGTTCCAGGATCTGGATGCTTGCTTTAATCCATATATGAATTTTTGCAACTTGCATACCTTTTCCACTTGGCCTTTTTCAATGAATCCTTCTAGTTGCATCATCTAGATGCTTTCGTCAAGACTTCCATTAAGGAAAGCTGTCTTGACATCCATTTGCCAAATCTCTGAATCTAAAGATACCGCAATGGATAAGAGTATCCTAATGGATTTAAGCATGGCTACAGGAGAGAAGGTTTCCTCGTAATCGATACATTCTTTCTGTGTGTAACCTTTAGCTACCAATCTAGCTTCAAAGGTTTCCACCATTCCATCCATACCTCTTTTCCTCTTGTATACCCACTTGCACCCAATGGGTTTTATCCCTTTAGGCAAGTCTACAAGTGACCAGACCTTGTTATTGAACATGGACTCAATCTCAGATTGCATTACCTTTTGCCAATGGCGACTATCAACATCCTCTATTGCTTCCTTATATGTGTAGGGGTCATCATCGTCCGGGAGATTCTCTACTGATTCTCCCAGACCGATGTGTCTCTCGGGTTGTCTTATAACCCTCCCACTACGACGAGGAATGGTAGGTTGTTAATCTTGTGATGGTTCGGAACTTACAATTGGGCTAGGTTGTGAAACCTCTTGTGGAATTGTATCTCCTGACATCTCATTCAAGACAATTCTACTTTTAGGTATAAACTCATTCATATAGTCCTTTTTCCAGAAATTTGGCATTTATCGAAACAAAGACTTTAAGATCTGAAGGACTATAGAAATAATACCCTTTAGTTCCTTTTAGATGCCCTACAAATATGCACGTTTCTGTACGAGACTCCATCTTTTCTGTCTTTCCTTTTAACACATGCGCAGGACAACCAAATATCTTTAAGTGTTGTAAACTAGGCTTTCGCCCAGTCCACAACTCATGCGGTGTTTGAGGAACCGACTTCGATGGTACATCGTTTAGAATGTATATTGCAGTTTGTAGAGTATATCCCCAAAAAGAAACATGGAACGTTGAATAACTCAACATTGACCTAACCATGTTCAAAAGAGTTCTATTTCTTCTTTTTGCCACCCCATTCTATTGAAGTGTACTTGGTGCAGAAAACTGAGAAATGATCCCATTATCAATAAGATATTACTGAAACTCACCAGATAGATATTTTCTACTACGATCAGATCTCAAGATTTTTATGTGTTTCTCTAGCTGATTTTCCATTTCAGCTTTAAATGCTTTGAACATGTCAAAAGCATCTGACTTGTGTCTCATGAGATACACATAACCAAATCTCGAATAATCATCTGTGAAAGTGATGAAGTACTCATATCCACCTCTAGCTTGAATGCTCATAGGATCACATACATTAGTATGCATTAATCCTAAACATTCAATGGCTCTTGTGCCTTTGGTCCTGAACGACCTTTTGGTCATTTTACTTTCCAAACAGGATTCAAAAGTTGGTAGATCATCAACCTTTAAGTCACTTAAAGGTCCATCACTAACCAATCTTTTAATCCTATTAAGGTTAATACGACCTAGGCGCAAATGGCATAGGTAGGTTTCATCTTATGATAATTTTACTCTTTTATAATTAGGTAGAGTTAATTTTGTGTCTATTAAGTGAGAGATATTTCTATGTAAATAGAATAAACCATTTTCTAATGTACCTTTGCAAACAAATTTGTCATCCTTACTAATAATAAATTTTTTATTAAAAGTAATTGAATATTCAAATTTATTTAAACAAGAAACTGAAATTAAATTTCTCTTGAATTGAGGTACATAATAAATGTCTATTAAATCTAAATGCATACTAGAATTTAAGATAACTCTAATATCTCCCACTGCATTAGCAGACACCAATGCTCCGTTGCCTAAACGCAAGTTGATTTCATTCTTATTTAGCCTTCTCCTTTCTTGAAACCCCCATAAGGAATAACAAACATGATTAGTGGCTTCAGAGTCTACGATCCAAGAATCTGTAGAATCTGCAAGAAAAACATGTTTCAAGATAATTCATGTTACCTTGTTCCTTCTTATTCTGAGACTTTGGGAAATTACTTTTCCAATGTCTCTTTTCACCACAAAAGAAGCACTTCCTTTTGATCTTGGTTACTTTCTTGGTAGGCCCAAGTTACTTTTTCTTCTGTTATTCTTTGACCTTCTGACGGGTCTTAACTGTAGCAACTTTACCAACCATATGAATCTCTTCTAGAGATATCATCATATCAGCAGCAGACCCCATTCTTTCTTGCTGTTGTTGCAACACGTCAGAGATGGTAGCCATAATGTAGCATTTGACCATCTCATTAGAGGTCTTCCACTGCTCATACTCATCTCTTTGCATCACATTAGATTCATTAGTAGGAGCAGGTGGTTTAGGAGTAGTCAGAACAAAATTTATATTTTTTCAGCTTGCAGCAACAACCCAATTTTCCTTTTCCATGTGACATAATTATTACAAGTTAAAGTTTTATCTTTTTGGATGATCATTAGGGATGGGATCATGATTTCTTAACAAAAAATATATGAGTAAATAATCATGGTTTAGCATTTTCGAATATTTATCTTGAATTAAAATATATAATTCAATCGTAAAATTCAACGTTTGATCCAACACCCATAAATGTTACGCCTCCTTTGGGAGTTCGCACCACTTACTAGTTGGATTAGGTCCCACCTAATTGTTAACATAACAACTAACGTTTTCAATTTTAGCCTTGTGATTTTATTAACAAGAACTCTTGGGAGGATATTAATAAAACCACATTAAGTGTACTACCAAGGTTTCGACCCTCAATATATTCCCTCACAAAAATCCCTCTTTAGGGAGTAGATCTTGTTTGAGTCAATTGTCTAGTCTATCATTGTAAGGAAGTATATTGTTAAATTCCATTCATGGACGCCCCTTGGGGGGATTACCAATAAATAATAAAGCTCAACTAACCTTGGAGGCCATAGGTGTTTGCAATACACCTTCTCCCACTCAATTATGTAAGGCGTGTGATTAAATCCTATAGAATGATTTACCAAGTTATCTAGATGCCAATTATATACCTAAATCATTCAATGCATGTTCACACTAAAAAGAGATATATGAGTGGCACTCTTATTCTATATGACATGTTATCAAACAATAACAAATAATGCAATATTTACGCAAAGTAAACAACCACGATTTTGATCCATCCTAGAAAAGCAAGTAAATTACATTTGTTTGGAATACAAAAAACTCCTTTCTTGGCGAACAAGTCTTCAAGCAGCCATCGATCACTTGAGCATCCCACGGCTGTCCCTATGGGCGTGCACACTCCACAACCCTAACAAGGGCTACCGTGCGCAGCCTATAGTCCAACATGCACAGCTGCGTGCAATCTTGCGCGCGTGCATGTTGCTATGGTGCGCACGGTCCCAAACTCGTTCCGGTTGCTTTCAATTCATCAAGTCTTCGAATCTTCGATGCTTGAACATATTATAACTTTATTTAAATAATAAAATATTGCAGTTTTTTTTTAATCACTGCAGTATTTAATACAAAAAAAATACTGCACTATTTTTAATACAATAAAAAATACTGCACTTAATTTTAATACAATAAAAAAAATTTAGCAACTACCAAGAAGGAAATTGTGACGATAATAGGCCACCCTTCTTGTTAAAATTCCGAAACAAAAAATACATTGAAATTCTAGGATCAAAATCGAGCAATAACAATTTACTTTATAACAACATATAACATATATAAATCCATAGATTCCAATGTAATTATATGTGAGAATACCTAGAGTGCCATCTCATTCTAAATATGCATAATCACAATAAAGAGAAATAGATTCACGTATATATACGTTAATTAATTAAAGGGTACAACCAGACTTTGATACCAATTGTAGGGAAAAACGTTTGCATGCGGAGGAAGCGAGACTAAAAGAAGTTTAGTATATTTTAAAATTTTTCCAAGTTTGAACCTTAATCCTTTAATTAATTAAACATATACACCAAAAGATATCATACCTTTGTCGCGTGATCCGATTGACTTTGCGTCGATGGTAATCCGCAAGATCTTCCAATTCAATTATAAACGTGAATTACCTAGGAGCGTGATCTCCCTTCTCTTTGAATTGTGTACCTGAGGATGGATTAACAAAACTTTTATGATATTTGTTAGTCACAATAAACTCCAAAAGATTGCAAAGAATGTCTCGGTCACTTTTGAATTCACAATCGTTAGATTGAAACTCGCGTGAATCTTATTCGAAATTGTGTACAAAACCATTTGATGTAAAAGTTAGTAGTGTACTATCGAAATAAGAACAATCTCTTCTCACAATCTCTCTTGGCCGAATTTCACACTAGTCTAAGAGTTGGATTTTATTTTTCTCTAGCAAAAGAAAAATCTCTCAATTGCAAAAACTAGGGTTTGACAAATAAATAAAGAATATATATATATCTCTTTTTGGCCACCAATCACTTGCTCAAAAATATATATATTCCATTAGCCGAATTCTTTTTCACATATATATGTACCAAATTTGATTGCCTTTTAAATATATATATATATATATATGATGCCATATATGGCTGCATGCCTCCATATATATTTCCGCATGCATATATGTATATATTCCTATATATTCCGCATGCATTATGCATATATAAAACATATATATATATATATATATATCCCACATTCATGCATATATCTCATGTACAAACCCTAATCCAACTCTTTAGTGTATTTGTGACTATATAAAAGACTTCCTAATTTGACTAGATAAATAAATCCCTTATTTATCTACTTATCAAATATAGTCTTTTATATTTAATAAACTATTACTAATAGTATAATACTAGGAAACATATTTCCTAATCAGAAAAAGATTTGATTCTTAATTAAATAATTAATCAACATATTAATTAATTTCCATTTAATTAAATAATAAAATAAACAATATAATGGGCTAATAAAATTAGCCTTGCCGTCCATGACCATTACTTGGGCATATATTGTTTTTATTTTATTTTATTAAATACATTTGGACTTTAATAAAAAGCCCACATGTGAATTAGACTTATTCTTACTAAAAGAAACAAGCCCACATGCCTTTCGTTAATATATTAATATAATTAAATAGCTCATTAAATAAATAATGTGCAAATTATATTCTTAATATATTAAATACAATTCTAGATGGACCCATAAATAGTTTGGTAGAATTTATCAAGTGATTCATGCAAGTCCGTGTGGATTGAGGATCTTGGCAGGCCTATCTAAATTTAAGCTTCAATAGACATAATCCAATCATAATCAACAAATGATTCACTTAGGTTCAATCTATTAATTTTAGTTCATTCCACTAAAGAACTAAAATTGCACTCTTAAATAAAGATGAAATAAGTAAATGATTCTCATTCATACCCTAAACAATCTTATAGGAGATAGTGAATCCTCGTGAAGAATATCAGTAATCGCCAAGAGCTCATAGACCGCCTATAGCTCTCCAAGTTACCATATTTACTCATATGACCACACTTTGAACTTGGATATATAGTATGACTTGTCCAGAAGTCATCTTTCAATAGACATTATTGAAAACTCAACGTTAAGATTTAATATCCAAAACCACAAAGCATCCATATGATAATATTTTACTTACATTTAATAAATGGAGCCACGATGCCCATATCTATAAATGAAGTCCTCTATCGATTAGCAAATGAATACCACCAAACTATCGAGGATAGACTATGCTATATAATCATACTCATTGATAGCTCAAATGATAACACTTGTAACCATAAGTCCATCATTTATCTCAGGATTAAGATAGACTCTCCGATTGTCCTGATAATAAAAAGACTTTTATCTATAGACGGTTTTAGAAAAAAGTATTTCATTGTGATCCAGTTCAATGCACCCAGTGCACTATATTCTTTTACTCGAAGACCCTTCGATGATTTTAGATTCATCATAACACATTTGATCCCACTCAAATGCTAGTAAAAGAATTCTACAACTTTAATAAGATAAAGGTGCCCAACCTCTAGCTTATGTTGTGAACGTTATTCAAGACTAACTAAAGAATTGTGTCTACCTCATATATATCCAGATGTACGAACAATTCTTCTTTTCTCATAATCTTTTGACCTTATGATTATTTACTTTGACAATTATAAAAATAAATGATATAAGATTTTGTTAGAAACATAAATCACTTTATTAATATGAAAAGATTGTCAAGTACAATATTACACTATTTCTATTGAACATAATCCTAACAATAGTTATATCATCAATAGTCACAAATCGTAAAAGGAGTTTCGAAATATCAACTTCCACACAGATTCTAGCATATCTGCCTTGAGCTTGGGTCTCCGTAATTGGATCCACCTTACACTTAGTATCCAACATACCTCCAATTTTCCACAGTAGGCTAGAATCCATATCGGCATGCTTTTGATCGGGGACAAAATTCGGCTACCAGATACTGGTTTGTTCTAACCCAAAGGCCTAAAATGAGAACATAATCCAGATCCTCCTTCATTTGAAATCTAGCAACGAAATAACCTTCACCGAGATCAGTTAATTGCCAATGTCCACAAAGATTCCACTTCTGATTCAACTTAGTAAGGATGGAATTCAGTGTATGGGACTACCCCATATTCTTCAAAATTAGGGCATTAGACCACGGCCTGTGCAACTGCTCTTTCAATTTTGGGGAAAGTTTCATGACAGGGTTAGTAGGTCCATCAAAAATCGTGACGTCTTCATTCTCAATATTTAACTTTGTCTTGATAGCAGCAAATCCAGTCCAGGAGGTTGGATTCACCATGCCTGTCAATTTAGATTTGAAACTACTCATCATTTCCCTCTTCGAATTTTCGGTTGGAACATCGATTCTATATATTATCTTGTCCTTAGACCTAGCACGTTTGGCAGATCCACAATTTTCCCCAATCATCTCATCCTCCTTGCTAATCTTCTTTTGTTGGGCTGAGAAAACAAATGCATCACTTTGGTTATCCATGTTGTAGCAAGATCAAAAAGAAAATAGTCACTTGAGAAAGTAGAGAGGTGTGACGACAGAGCTTTCTACAAACTCTAGGTTGTAGAAAAGTTCAAGCGTGTACAAACGAATAAACCCAAGCGCCCATCATCACACTGTTTTTTATATTTTAGTTGTCTTTCCTGGGTTTTATTTTAATAAGGGTATTCCATGTTAATAATAATAAATTAGGGATATATAGGTTATATACTTCTTTTTTTAAAAGGTCTATTTCGAAAAGCCCATAGGGAGGAGCTTTTGACTAGTAGAGGTTTAAACTCTATTAGTCTCTACTGAATTTAAAATAGACAATTTCAAAAGCCCAACCAAACAACTCTAAAAAACTCAAGTAGAGGTTTGTAGATCTTTTGAGCCAATAGAAAGCCCAACCAAACAAGCACTTAAAATAAAACCCATTCGGTTATTTTGTTTGATTTTTTAAGTGTTAAAATTACTTAATGAACCCCTAAAACCACCTGTTTTGAAAAGAAAAATTTGTTCACTTTTCACTTAACAAAAATCCAGTGGAATTTAATACAAAGTTTTACTTCCAAAACTATCCTTACTAATTTAATATATTTCCAATTTTGTTTTTTGTTAAAACCTTAATAGTAATTATTAGATTCTATATAAATTAAAGTGTGGTACACTTATAGATTTCCAAGGATACAATATATATAAATATATATATATATATATATGGTATTATGGTTTGCCTCATTTAATTTCACTGAGTGTACCGTACATGAGCATTTATCAATAAGTAGTACTGATGGGTATTTATCAATTAAATAGTATTTGTGGATGTAATTCAACAATAGTAACCATTATAGTGAGAAATTATTCATGTTGTAATTCATTGATAACGATATTCAATTTAGGAAAAAAAAAAAAAAGAAGAAAAACCAATCTATCCAAAAACAAACCTATCTAGAATAATACAAATTAGAAATCATATATATATATATATATAATAATAATAGAGTTTCACCAACGTCACATATCGCCGTGAGAAAAGTTTGACATTAAATATGGTTAATATATAATATATTAATAACAAAGGCCTTTTTCTATCAAAAAATATAATATGCAATAATAATATTGATAAATGCTTATATAATAATTAATAATAAAGTAAGATGAATAGATTTGGCTTTATATTCTAATTAATTAATTAGTTATTAATATATATTTTATAAAGAGAGAGAGTCATGAGTTCTATTATTATTCCAAATTCCAAACCAAGTTGGTTTTAATAAATTCATACACTTATTAGTTTTTGAAAAGTTAAAAACTTTTGAATTCATACACTTATTGTTTCTTTGTGTACGTTTTTAAAAAAAAAAACATTTATAAAACATAGGGTTTATTAATATTTATATCACAAATAAAACTCAAGTTTAAATGAAAAAGAATCTCAACAGCCCCATGTACGGTATAAATACTCATGTAAATACAATGAACACTATAATATTAGTATTAATTGACTACCTATTTATTTGACTCTATAAATTGAGACTAATTCTAATTCAGATTCAGAAAAGCACCTAATGTGTGGAGCTTAACTGATCATTTGCCTCTTTGTTTGACGGCCACCACATCCGGCTACTCTCTCTCTACTTCATGCACATAATTTTCTCATGTTAGCACAAGTGAAGATGATCATTTTATATTGTATCATTCTAATTCTTTCAATGATCTTTAAATACAATGGTATCAGTTATTAAATTAGTTATTATTTTGAAAGTTTGGTGTATTTTTCTATCAATTACTTTCCATATAGTTTGTTTTATATTAGTTGTTAACAAGATTTTTGTGTTGTGTTTTTATTTTCTACACAAAGTGCTGGAGGCTGGACAAAGAATTTCAAGTTGATAAAGAATTACACAAGTAGATGTCCTGAGGCTCACATGTATTGATAAAAAATTTCAAGGTGTCATGTACGATGAAGCTTTAGAATTAATTGATTGATTTGGTTTCTATTAGTTATCATTTGTTTTAAAAGGATTATAAGAGAGGAATGCAAATAAGATGTTAAAAGGAAAATGGAGAATTTTAATATTTAGTAAAATTTATTTTATTTGCCAATAATTTTTTGATTTGGCTGCTATTATATAATGAACTTTGATGTTTTATTATTATTATTATTATTCTAACATTTATTTTCTCAATAATTTCGTTGATTCATATATCTATTATATCTATATAATATGATATATTATAATTGAGTAGTTTTGATTGATTTGGCTTCCATTAGTTACCATTGATTAATGCGTCTAGTTAATTTTAAATATTATGAATTTGGATGTTTAATTATTATTATTAGTCTTGCAGTTATTTTCTTAATAATTTCATTAATTCACGTATCTATACCTTTAACAGCAACTTAACTAAACCCTACATTTATAATATGATATATTATAATTGAGAAGTTTTGCCTTAAATTTAAATATATTTTTTCCCAATATTAATTATGATCAATTGAATATGAGTGAGTGCTATGTGAGTGAATCTCAATTTTTCTATAAAATACAATTAATAAGAATTTAAGGCAATTTATACATATGATATAGATCAATTGAAGGTTGAGACTCTCCATCTTTTTTATGAAAAAAAAAAATTATTATATTAAATAAAATTTTCCAATAGTAATTATGATAAAATTGAAATTAGGATATAAAGGAAAGTGTAACGAAAATAATTAGTATGTTGGGTGAGTGCTATATGAGGGTACCTCATTTGTTCTTTAGAATTACAATTAATAACTAATTAATAATAAATTAAGTCAATTTATAATTATATAAATTAATGGAAGGTTGAGACTCTCTATTTCTTTAGAAAAAATAAAATTATATTTTTATATATTACAATTAATAACTAATTAATAAGAATATTATATAGATTAATAAGAATTTATTTTCCAACCTTTAATTTTCCAATCAATTTTCTATAAATTAATGGATGTTTCCTATAAATATATATATATTTCTCATCTTTACACACTAATCTATTAATGTTAGTATAATACTATTCCTGTATCACAGTTTTCAATTTATATTTTAGAATGCCCGCACATCGTATGGGCTGCAAGCTAGTATTATTAATAACTAAATAAATTTATTTTAGAATTATTAATTTACATGTTGGAGTTGTCCTTAATATATTAAAATGTAATATATAACAAATAATAGTTATAAGGGCTTAGATATAAAAATATTTATTTTCAGATATTTATAACTTAAAAAAACAAATGACTTATCATTTATATTCAGTTTTCAGTGAAAAAAAAAACAAATATATTTTTTAGTTTCAGTTTTCAATTACTATTCAGTCTTCAGTAACATTCAGCACTGTTCAGTCTTCAGACAAAAAATCAAACGGGGCCTAAGTTCGGAAGTATCTGTTACTTCTGAATGTCTCTCCATCAAAGGTTCTCAATTCTTTAAATTTATATATAGGAAACTGGTTTTTGATAAGAAGATTGAGTTTGGATGGGTGGTTGGGTAAACACTGAAATGAATGGGTGTAAAAAGTAACTTATTTCATTCCTATGTAGATAATCATGTCCATTTAAATAATTTGATTCATGGGTATTTTAGTATTAAAAATTTTCGTAAATAAATGGGTATAGAGAACTATTTTTGATGGCAATATTAGAACCATCCTTTTAACAAATACTAACATAGTAACATCCTTTACGTCAAATATTATTATATCTAAAAAAACCTTTCAAAAAAAAGAAAGAAAAAAGAAATCTAAAAAAAGAATAATAAATCTAATTCTTTCAAAATAAAAAATCTAATTAGAGATATCATACATACCTAGTTTAGTAGTGTTATTGGCACCCCTTTACTGACCCATTTATGCTACATTTTTAAAATTATTTAGTATTTTTTTTTTATCTTTATGAAAATTACTTAAAGAAATATACAGCTCCACTTTCCTTTTCAAAATAACAATAATAATAACAATAATAATAATAATAATAATAATAAACCCCCCTATTCACTAGTCACTAGTAATTTGTTTCCTTGAATTTTTTACTTTAACTCTTAAACCCTATAATTTACTTCTTACACATATACAAAATATGTGGACGGTTGGCACTGTCAACTGACGATTCATGGAGACCCTAATTCGAGAGTTTCGTCGCTTGTTTGGTGTCGTGCTGGTAAAAAGGGGTTGCCTTGTGGACGGTCGTTCTCGTCGAGTATTGATGGCTCCGTTTCGGAATGGGATCTTTTTGACTTGAAGCAGAAGATTGTGCTAGAGTCAATTAGGTTCTCAATCTGGCAGATGGCTGTTGCGCCCTCTAATCACCCGCTAATTTGTGCAGACCCTAAGCCCCACCATATTGGAAATGGGTATTTAAATGATAAATCTAAAAACAAAATATTTTGGAAGAGTCTGAGAATAAAAATATGAAAGAATTGTTTGAGAAAGATATAACTCATTTGGAAGAATTGTCTAAGAATGATATCAAGCATTTACAATCAGATGAAAAGGGAACCACACACACCAACAACAACCAAAACAACGAAATCGTACAGAATCACAACCAAGAAAACCTAATCTCTTACGAAACAAAATCACACAAAAACTCTAACTCAATTGCTCAAAAACATCATCAGAAACGATCAATACCACATCCCCAATCTATCACCTACAATCCAATCAAATAAGAAACAAAAAAAAAAAAAAACAAAAAAAAACAAAAAAAAAAAAAAATTTGCATACAAGAAGGATAGTTTCACCATGAAATAAGAAGAAACAACAAGTGCTGTGATGGAGGCGAGAAATTGTATAGAGAGACTGTTATAAAAAAAAAACCGTATAAATAGATCAAAAATAGGGTGCATTTTTATTTTTATTTTTTTTGAAAAAGATATGGAGTGTATATATGAAAAATAAGGAAAATGGTAGTTCTGAAAAAAAATAAAATATAAACTTTTAGTTCTATAAAATTAATATACTTTTAATTCTATAAAATTAAATCAAAATTATAAAATCTAACCATAAATAAGTCAGTAGAGGGGTGCTAATGGCACCACTCTACCTAGTTTTATACGATGATACTAAAAAATAGTCAAATTTTTATATCATAGAATAAATTAGCAAGTCACAAGTTCAGTTAATCTAATAGCAAGCATTTTACGTACACATCAATTAGATTGTGTTGTGAATTCAAATCACGTATCATTCCCCTATTTTAAAATGTATAATAGTTCAATGTATATATAAGTTAGCAGAATGATTACCTCCAAATTGGCATTCCAGTTGGCCTTCGATCTAATGTTTATCTAACGGTAAATAAATCATTTTATGTCGTCAAATATATAATCAATATTTACCTAAAGATGACAATACGAGATTGGTCCTGTGGTATACCTCATAACCACACTACGGGGTTGTAGGTTTAAGTCTTCCACTTTTCCCAAACCTCAAATTATTATAATATATATATATATATGTAAAGCTCCTTCTCGGCTATTTCCTCAACTTATTAATTTAAACATGTATTTGATCGGTTGATGATAAATTGAAAGTAATCACATTAATTATAACCACTCATTTATTGTAATACAAGACTTATGTGTTATGAGATCATAAATATGGAGGCATAATTGAAGTTAATCGGAGGATCCAGATTTTTACCTTAATAGGTGGGGTACTGGGGTGGCTATCTTAGATGTTGGAACTTTTTTAGTTAAATACTAGATGTTAACATCAAATCGATAAATTTTTTTTTTTTTTTTTTTTTTTTTTTTGAAAACTCAAATCGATAAATAATACCTCATTATCTCAACTAAAAATTATTTATAAGCATAGGTGTATTTAGGTCTAAAGAGAGTAAATAAACAAGCTTCCTAACTACTTTAATAACTACCAATTAATATCATAGTACGTAGAGATTCGAGTTGTCAAGTTCTCCAACCACTCGCCTGAGAGGCTGAGAGTGACAAAATCGGAATTAAATTGGGACACGTGGGTGACAACGATATATATTATTGTTATTTATTTATTTATTATTATATTGTTTTGATTGGTTCGGTTCAAGGAAGTTTTTTTTTTTTTTTTTCTTTTTTTTTCTTTTCTTTTCTTTTTTAGCTTATATCAATAACATATTTTTAACTCCCTTTCAAAAATAAATAAATAAATAAATAAATAACATATTTTTAACTCAGACAAATTTTATTATTATTATTATTTGTATAATTTAGAATTTGGGTGGAAGGGATATCACTATATAAGCGGCGGAGGAGGGGACCCCATTCCCTCAAAAATATTTTAAAAACTCTTTTAAAAATTATACAATTATCATTAAATTTTTTAATAAAAAAAATCATTTTGAACCCTAAAATTTTGTTTTAGCATAATGGCCCCAAAACCTAATATTTCCAGCTCTGTCCTCCGGACTTCAACTCACAACTTCATTATTGCGGAAGTTAGTAGCTTACCATAACAACTTTTGTTTAAGGTAGATTTAGCTGAATCTGTGAGATATTGTGTTGAGAGATTATAGACAAAATAACTTAAATATGTGAAGTCATCCGAACAATTAATATTGAAAAGACTTATATCTAATTCCATATTTCCACTTCAACCATTAATAAACATTATCACCCGACTGTTTATATAAGCTTCAGCGAGAGAAGGCTGTAGAGAGATACCTGGTGAGAAGAAAGTAGAGAGAGACTAGAGGATTTGCATCAGTACTGTTGAAAATATGATGAAGTCCATTATTATTGAAAGTGATAAAAAGGAAGATAGCATCAGACATAATGCAGAAGAAACTATGGATAAAAATGACAAGGAACAGGCCAAACTACGTCTCATGAGAACCCTTGTTCAGAGACACGATCCTTCTTCCAAGGTCTGTCTTCTGCTTTTTAATTCTTTTATTCTTTCAATAATTTTAGGGTTGATCCAGATTTTTCCTCCATTCTCTACATTTTTTTAAAAATCATCTTCATGTGCATGGTTTCCTTTTTATATATATATATAGTTTCAGTTAATATACGTTTTTTTGATTTATTTATTTATGTATTTTATCCTGCAAATAAATTTTGAGGTTCATAAAAATTCAAGAAAGTATTAGTTACAGGCACACCATTGACTTTTTATCTACTACACAAACATGTATATTGATATATATATTTGAGCAGTGAGTTGAGACGTTCCTTGAAACTTGGTCTCACCACAACTCTTAAATCTTACCTTTGATTCATTACTATGTGTTTACTGTTAGTTCTTGGATATGCAAAAAAATTGGGACTGTTTGATCGAGGTGTTCAATTTAGGATGTGTTAGGTACTATTTGTTATAGCTTACGAAATAATCATGACTAACATCCTCAAGAGGCCAATTTATCCTCTGACAGTGGTCAGTGGATAAGACTTTACCTCCTTCGTTTCTCACTACAAAGGAGGCAGCCTCCTCTATCTATTCTGGCTCAACACTAGAATACATGGGTAGGCTCTCGCCCTCTCCAAGGCCGGAGGCAGATCCACCTCCGACAACTCCGACACTTATGTTGGTGTCTCGACAGAGGTGGCCATCTACAGCGATTCAATATATATATATATATCAGTGATTTTCATGTAGCAAAGGTACAATGAGGAGAGAGGTTTTTAGAGAGAGAGGCTCTGACAATGCAAGGGTGGCAAGAAGAAGAGATTTCAGAGAAAATTTGCATTCTATTTTCGTGGACAACCTGAATGAGAAGGTGGATCTGCTGTGTTTATGGGGACTTTTCAAGACTTTTGGAAAGGTGAGAGACATCCATCTTTCTGAGGCAAACAAGGGAAGGAAGATAGGATTTGCCTTCGTGAGGTTTGAAACTCTTGAGGAAGCCAGAAGGGTGGCTAAGAAGACACAAGGGATGCACGTCTATGGATGGCCAATAGTGGTCAAAGTAGCTCAATTTGGGTGGAAATATAAGAGGCATGAAGGAGTAAGAGTCGATAGGAGAGACAGAGTGGTGAAGAACAAGCTGGAACAGAGGGTGTCTGACAGAGACAACAGCGGTGGTAAAGGGAGAGAGCATATTCTGACAGAAGGGAAACAGAAGGTTCATTCATTTGCAGATGCGGTAATTGCTAATCAGACCAATCTCAAAAACAAAGAATTGGATGTTGAAAATGAGTTGTTCTCGATCAACCTAGCCTTTAAAGATACTGATAAGAAATGGCTGGAGTTCTTTGCAGTTGGTATCCTTAAGGATTTTGCTGGTGTTAGCAGAGTTAATAAGAGGCTGCTGGATAGAGGCTTTGGGATTTCGTCCTTGTATCTGGGAGGGAAAGCCATTCTTTGGAAATTTGAATCAGAAATTGAGTGCATGGGATTTATCAAGAATCGTTTCTTTTGGGAGGATACATTTGTCTCAATAGAGAGGTGGAACGATAACTTTCAAAGTCAAAATTCTCCAGTTTGGATTACGTTTTCAGGGGTCCCGTTGAGATGCTGGAATGAATCAGTCTTCATGAAAATAGGAAAGGTTGTGGGAAATGTCCTATTAATTGAAGAAGACACTCTGCTGAGAAGAAGATTGGATAGAGGCAAAATGCTGATTACTCTTTATGATGATCAACTCTGTGTGCAAAAGTTGAAAGTGAAAGAAGGAAACAAGAGCTTCATTGTTTCTCTTGAGAAGGATCCGATTCAGGCCTCTTTTGAATGGATTGCGAATGAATTAGATTTGAATTTTGAAAAAGCTCCGGTAACTCACTTCTCTTCATCGGAAAATGAAGACAACTGGAGGACTTTTAGAAGTGACAAATTGGAGTCGGTGGACAGGGGGGAGTGGGTGAATGTCAGAAGTAGGAAAGTTGCTGCTAAATCTTCTGACATAGCTCGCCTACCAATGCACAGAAAAGAGAACTTTTAAGGAGGAGAGAGGGATAAAGGCAAGCAACCTAAGTTGAAGTCTGCAAAAAAGAAGCCGACAGTGGTGCCCTATAGGGAAGGGAAGCTGGAGATTGAAAAGAAGAGGGTTAGCCATGTCAGAGATTCAGAAAGCTCATCATCATCTTCAGAGTCTGTATCTGGGGAGAGTCGTCAGAGAAGGGGTGTAGATGGTAGAGGGGAGTGTTCAAAGTGGAGACATGTGACAAATGATAACTGGACTAATAGGTTTGAGGGGCCTGTTAAGAATAAGGTTGGTCATGGGCCTCAGATGAATTTCGAAGATCATACAGTGACTTCTGAAGATGGTTCTGTGTCTTGGGCTGTGAGTCCAACAGTTAGAGGTTATAAGGATGGGAAATTTAACAAGGTTTTGGTCACTCATGTGGACCAAGCTGTTGGGCCTATTTCGGACCAGGAGGGAAGGGATATTAATTTACCCCTTATGGACCTAGTTTCTTTCCCTTTGCTGAATAGAGATGGAGGTCACGTTACAGCTGATGATATTAGACCGATTTCTTTAGCTGTTGAACTGGGAAAAGAGAAGGAAAAAGGAAGCCAGGGTCAGAGACCAGAAAAGAAACGTTGGAGCCTTCAGGAGGAGTTGGCGAAGGTGGTTGAGAAAGGCTTCTCTCTTGGCTATATTCTGAATACTAAAGATAGGGAGACAGGTAACGGTAATGTGGGGAGTGGTAACGAGGATCAAGTTCTTAGTTGGAGTCTGAGTATGGAGATTGCTAAAGTGATAGAGGTGGGTGTGGCTTTGGGAGTGGATTTTAATGGTAAGGAGGATTCGTTAGAGAAAGTGATTGCTGAGAGGGAGTTGGAAGACAAGAAGAGGCTGGCAGAATCCACTGTCAGATAAGTTTGGTTTGCTCCCTTTTTGGTTTCTTTTTCTTTTAATGTTAATTATCTCTTGGAATGTGAGAGGCTTGGGATCGGGGATTAAACGTAGAATGGTTAAAGGTTTGGTTTTGCATCATAAACCGGAAGTGCTTTTTATCCAGGAATCAAAATTGAAAAGTTTTGATAGCAGGGTTGTGAACGCTGTGGGGGGGGGTCTTGGCTGTCAAGAGGTGTTGGTGTTGATGCTGAAGGTGCTTCTGGTGGGCTGCTTGTTCTTTGGAATGAGGACTGTTTCTCAGTGGAGGAGTGTATTACTAACAGTAGGTGTATTATAGTTTTAGGGGTGCTTAGTAGTGTTAATAAAAAGGTAGTTCTTTGCAATGTTTATGCGTCCTCTGTGGAGAGTGAAAGAAGAGAGCTTTGGGCCTTCATCATTAATGCTATGCATTCGCTGCCTGAGGCTTGGTGTGTGGGAGGCGATTTTAATGTGGTTTTGGACCCGACGGAAAGAATTGGGGTGAGTTGCAATATGGGGAATATTCGTAGCTTCAGAGATTTCGTTTTGCATGCTAACATTCTCGATATTCCGCTGCACGGGTCAGCTTTTACTTAGTCGAACAATAGAGTTAGCCAAGCGTGGGCGAGGTTGGATCGTTTTCTGTTATCTCCTTCTATTTTGCTGTGGTGCCCGAATTTGATCCAAAGGACTCTTCCTCGGAGTCTGTCGGATCACAACCCGGTGTTGCTAACAGATGAGGCTAGGAATGGGGTTTCAAGCCCTTTCAGATTCTACAACTGGTGGTTAGAAGAGAAAGAGATGATGAAAGAGGCCATCAAAGGGTGGAAAGATTGTAAAAGGATTGGTTCAATGGGGTTCGTTCTGTTTTCTAAAGCTAAGGCGTCGAAGATTTCGCTCAAAAATTGGCTGAGCTTGTCTAAAGGGAAGTCTCTGAACCCAAAAGAGGTGGAAGAGCAATTAAAGGTTGTTGATGCGAAGGCTGAACTGGTTGGGTGGTCGGACCAGTCCAGGAATGAGAGGAAGGAGCTGTTGGAAGAATTGTGGAAGAGGATGAGGCGTGAGGAGGTTGCTTGGAGGCAAAAATCCCGTGTGAATTGGTTAAGGGAAGGGGACATGAACACCTCCTTTTTTCATAGCATTGCCAATGGGCGGAAGAGAAAAAATTTTATCTCGGCAATTAGTTTTGATGGGGTTTCGGTTACTGGGCTTGATGATATTAGGGATGGGGTGGTGAATTTTTTTAGCAATCATTTTAAGAAAGATAGGTGGCTTAGACCGAAATTATCTTGGGAGGGAATGAGAAAAATTTCGGAGGAGGAGAGGATTGCTCTTGAGAGGCAGTTTTCTGTGGAGGAAGTGATTGTGGCTTTGTCTAATTGTGATGGTGATAAAGCTCCGGGTCCGGACGGTTTCAACCTCAATTTTATTAAAGCCCACTGGGAGGTTATTCAAGAGGACTTTATGAATTTCCTTCACGATTTTTATGCGGGTGGTTCGTCTGTTAAGGAGATCAATAGAGCCTTTGTGGCGCTTATTCCTAAGATTGGGAAACCGGAGACGATTAAGGATTATAGGCCGATCTGTTTAGTCGGGTCGTTATACAAGATTCTCTCGAAGGTGTTGGCTATCAGGTTAAAAAAGGTCTTGAATTCCATTATTGGGGACACTCAGATGGCTTTTGTGGCTAACCGTCAGATTACGGATTCCTTTGTGATTGCGGAAGAAATCATCAACAAATGGAGACGAGATAAGGATGGGGGCTTGTTGGTGAAGTTAGACTTTGAGAAGGCCTATGACTGTATTGATCATGACTTTCTGGACCACATGATGGAAGGTATGGGTTTTGGGTTAAAATGGCGTGGATGGATTAAAGAGTGTATTTCTACCTCTTGCTTATCCTTTTTGGTTAATGGTAGCCCGTCTGCTCAGGTGGTTATGGAGAAAGGGCTTAGACAAGGGGATCCCATTTCTCCTCTCCTTTTCAACATTGCAATGGAGGGGTTGAACGGATTGTTGCAAAAAGCTAGAGGTCTTGGTTTGATTGAGGGTGAACGGTTTGATGATGAGCATATTACGCACCTTCAATTTGCCGATGACACAATGTTATTTTTGAAGCCTAGAATGGAGTTTGCTCTAAACGCCAAGAGAGTCCTTCGGTGTTTTGAGTTAGTGTCGGGTTTAAAAATTAACTTCCATAAATCCTGTGTGGTTCAAGTGGGAATGAAGGGGGATTTGATCTCTCCTAGATAGGCTGCTGCTCTTAACTGTAAACAAGCCTTCCTTCCTATCACGTACCTCGGATTTCCGCTTGGGGGTAAACCGGGGAGGTTGAATTTTTGGAACCATCTTGTTTCCAGAATTGAGAATCGCCTTGCTCCGTGGAAAAGGAGATTTCTTTCGAAAGGAGGCAGACTCGTCCTCATCAAATCTGTGATTTCGAATATTCCAACCTATTACATGTCGGTTTTTAGAATGCCTATGGGGGTGGTCAAGAAAATTGAAAAAATTCAAAGAGCCTTTTTATGGGGTGATGGGGTCCTTAAAAGGAAGATTCATGCTGTTAACTGGCCGGATGTGTGCAAGAGGAAAAATTTGGGGGGTTTAGGTATTGGTAGGCTTTGTGACAAAAATAAAGCTATGTTAGCTAAATGGTTTTGGAGATTTAGCAAGGAAGATAGGTCTTTGTGGAGGAATGTTATTTGTTCTTTGTACAAGATTGATAAATCCTTGTTGGTGTGTGAGTGGCATAAGCTGAAACATGCCTCGTTTTTTATCAAATCTCTGCAAGGTCTTGTGATGGAGGGGTCAAAGTCAGCCTATGTTATTAATCAAGGCTTTGTTCCGGTTGTGGGTAATGGCAATAGATTGCAGCTGTGGTCTAACTTTCAAGTGGAGGGTAGATCGTTGAAGTGTGCCTTTCCGAGATGCTTCGCTTTAGCTGTCCATAAGTCTGGAGCTGTGCAGAATTTCGGTGCTTGGGTGGGTGATATTTGGGTTTGGAAGATTGAGACTCGAAGGCCTTGTTTTGAGTGGGAAATCGATCAATGGAGATGCTTTGAAACCTTCCTCAATTGTCTCCACATCAGACGCCACTGTGATGACAAGTTGGCCTGGTCTTTTGACTCTAGAGGTGTTTTTTCGGTCAAGTCTTTTGCTATGAAGCTAGAGGACTCGGTGAGTTATACCAACTCTGTTCCGCTGTTCCTTTGGAAAGGGATTTGTCCCCCTAAAGTTGAGGTCTTTCTTTGGCAGCTCTGGAGGGGTAGAATTCTGGTTAAAGATGTGCTTGTAAAGCTTGGGATGCATCAGATTGTGGACTCTAACTGCGTTTTCTGTTCTAATAAGACCGAGACTTTGGATCATCTCTTCTTGCATTGTGCTTGGACGAAGGCTTTGTGGAATAGGTGTTTGGCCTGGTGGGAGGTCAAGAGCTGCATGAATCATTCTATTGGTGAGTGGTTAGAAGGTTGGTTTGGTTTATGTCCAGGCAGAAATAAGGTGAGAGCTTGGTATACTTTGTTCTGCGCTGTTGTTTGGACTGTGTGGGAGTGCCGTAATCTGAATTTTTTCGAGGAGAAGAAGTCTGAGATTGGGCAGGCTGTTGATTTAGTGAAATTTCGTACCGTTTGGTGGTTCAAGCACCTTGGTAAAGGTTCGCAAGAGTCGGTCAATGCGTTGTTATTAAACTTGAAGGACCTTTGCAAGGACAAAATGAATTGTAAGTTGGACAAAATTGTGGATTGGATTCCTCCGGTGTCTGATATGCTTAAGTTTAATGTGGATGGGTCTGCTATGGGGAAACCTGGGCCTTCTGGTATTGGTGGGGTGCTGAGAGATTCGAGCGGTAAAGTTCTTTGCCTTTTTTCGCTTCATTTGGGGATTCTGGATTCGAACACTGCTGAGCTTTTAGCTATCAAAAGAGCTACTGAGCTGGTTGCCGATAATCAATTTTTTTATGGGCATGCTATTGACATTGTTAACGATTCCAAAGTGGCTGTGGCTTGGGTTAATCAAGGGGAGTTCGGGAATGTGGCTCTGGTCAATGAGATTTATCAGATCCGTGATTTTCTGAAGCTTCATTGCCTTGTGAAGGTCGTGTTCGATTCTAGAATTTTTAATTCTTTTGCCGATAGTTTGGCGAAGATGGGAGCGAAGCATTCTGGGGACTTTGTGGATTGGAGTGTTGGTTGAGCTGTGTGTTTTGTTTTCAGTTGTTTTTTTTTGGGGGTTGCTTGTGTGTGTTTCCTGGTTGCGCTTCTTGTTTTTGTTTGGGTGGGTTGCTTGTTGCTTCTTTGCGGTTGCTTGGTTTGGCTTGTTGTGCCGGCCTTCTCGTTTGCTCCCTGTGAGCGTTGGCCTTTGGCCTTTTAATATATAATCTTTTCAAAAAAAAAAATATCAGTGGTTTTCCTTTAGGTACACAATTATATAAGGAAAACATAGGACATTCAATTTTCACCATTCGTTTCATCCAATGGTGGGAGTTAACTCTTCAGCAGTTCAAAAAATAAAAATCTTAAAAGGATAATGGGGTATTATCACTAAAGTCCCTATTGTTTCATGAATTGTCACATATTTAAACGTATTTGCCATATTAGTCATTTTAGTCCCTTATTTTTTCAAAATACATTACTTTAATCCATTTGATCAAAAAAATAACGGTCAACTATAATATAATGTGTACAAATACAATTTTACCCTTTATTGTTATTTTTTTTCCTTTTAATCCCTATAGTTTCAATAATAGCTAGTTAACCCCTAAAAAAAATTAAAATGCCTCTATGACAAGCTTTAACCAGTTGAGCTACTCTAGCTCATTATTGAAAGTTTGTTGATTTAAATGTATATGTAGTTATATAATTTGTTTAAACTAAATTAAATCTGTTTATATAATTTAATATAACTCATATTTAATAATAATATATAAAATCATATTTATGAAAATGAAAAAGTAAACAGCAAAACAAAAGGAAACCCAGAAAATCCAAAAAATCAAAGCCCGTAATTTTTTTTTTTCTGTTTTTTCTTTTCAAAAAATATATTATTTCAATTTGATAAAAAAAAAAAAAACCCAGAAAATCAAATCCCATAAATCGAAAGTTTCCTTTTTTTTTTTTTTTTTTTTTCCTTCTGTTTTGATTTTTTGTTTTCATTCCCATAAATATGTTTTTATATATTATTATTATATATGAGTTTATTTTAAATTATATAAATATGAGTTTATTATTATTATATATGAATTTATTTTAAATTATGTTTTTATATATTATTATATATGATTTTTTTCCCTTTCCAATTTATGGACTTTGATTTTCTGGGTTTTTATTTTTTGTATTTATTTTTTATTTTTTATTTTTTATATGAAATTGAAGTAATATATTTTTTGAAAAGAAAAAAATCCAAAAAAAATAAAGAAAAAAAAAATACGGGCTTTGATTTTAAATTATATAAACAGTTTAAATTGATTAAACAGTTTAAACAAATTATATAGCTATATATATACATTTAAGTCAACAAATATTCAACAATGAGTTAGAGTAGCTCAATTGGTTAAAGCTTGTGGCTTTTAACTTAAAGGTTAAAGGTTCAATCCTTGATTAAAACGTTTTAATTTTTTTCAGGGGTTGGCCAGCTATTATATAAACTAGAGGGAATATTTTTACACATTCTGTTATAGTTGATATGGCAAAGACGTTTAAATATGTGACAATTCATGAAAAAGTATGGACTATAAACTAGAGGGAATATTTTTACACATTCTGTTATAGTTGATATGGCAAAGACGTTTAAATATGTGACAATTCATGAAAAAGTATGGACTTTAGTGATTATACCCCAATGATAATTTAACTTAACAAGTCAATTTAAATATGTGACAATTCATGAAAAAGTATGGACTTTAGTGATTATACCCCAATGATAATTTAACTTAACAAGTCAATTTTCATAGGAGATCTGATTCCTCCATGCTCTATAACAAAAAACCATATTTAATGACAGTTAAAAACTGTCAAAGGACATTATTTTTCACAGTTTTCTAATGGTTAAGGATGTAAATGTCAAGATCTATTAACGGTGATTAATCACGATTTTCATTGAATGAATAGCTAATTACAATAGGTCAATATTTCCTCTTTATACTATTGCATTCACAGTGTCACAGAGATCACACTCATGTTGTGACAGATTTACTTGGATATATATGCTACCGATGTACATCAGTTTAATAGCATGATATTACAATAAAAGATTGCCACTAAAGTTTAATGCCTTTCTTAGACGTTGACGTTGACGTTTCTACAATAAAATTGCATAACAAATTCGACTTCATTCTCCGGGTTCATAATTTTGACGTGCCTGTGCTGGAGCAAGGAAGCTGATGATCTGATGTTAAGTAGAAGCTATAATACAAAAGTATTGCGTTTGCATGCTTATTAATTTTTGAGAAAATAACTATCATTTAATAGACTTATATAACCAGATCATGTTGAAATAATGGGAAGGTTGTGGATGACTTTTGGTGTGCAGGAAGTTGATGATCTTACGTTAAGAAGATTTCTGCGTGCTCGTGATTTGGATATAGAGAAGGGTTCTACCATGTTCCTCAAGTACCTCAAATGGAGACGATCTTTCGTTCCAAATGGTTCCATTTCTCCTTCTGAGATCCCAAACGAAATTGCACAGAACAAGATGTTCCTTCAAGGATTCGACAAGAAAGGTCAACCCATCGGTGTTAGTTTTGGGGCTAGACATTTTCAAAATAAACGAAATCCAGAAGAATCCAAGCGTATGTTATTTTACTTAATTATAACTTTAAAACATGTCAATTCTCGTCCAACTATTCATCTATAGTACTTGTAGATATTCAGAGTAGGGTAAAAATATTGAATTTGAAGTAGTGAATTAATTGTTTGTTTGTATATGTACAGGTTTTTCAGTTTATCTACTTGACAAATTATGTGAAAAGATGGGAGCAGGACCGGAGAAATTTGTTTTAATTTGGGATCTTCAAGGCTGGGGATATTCAAACAGTGATATCCGTTTATATCTTGGTACCCTATCAATTATGCAGGTAATACTTTGTTGTACGTATTTGTAAGTTTATTAAGTACTGTTTAATTACTTGATTAATTTTTTCAATTTCTTGGCAATTAATGGCAGGACTACTACCCGAAAAGACTTGGAAAGTTGTTTATAGTGCATGTGCCCTTTGTATTTATGACTGTATGGAAAACTATTAACCCTTTTATAGACAACAATACCAAGAAGAAGGTATAAAATTTTATCAATTTCTCTTAGTTATTACGTAAAGCTTTGCCATTAGTAATATGGTAAATATTGATTTTTTGGATGGGGTTGTTGCATTGCAGATAGTATTTGTAGAAGACAAAAAGCTAAAATCAACTCTACTGGAAGACATAGAGGAAAGTCAACTCCCTGAAATATATGGAGGTCAACTGCCATTAGTTCCAATCCACGAGACCTGATGATATGATGAGACTAAACATACACAAACAAATTCAAAATCGTCTTGGATTGGCTTTGCAATATGGCAACACTGGCAAGTACCCATCTCCCTTTGGAAAAAAAAAGAGAGAGAACATATACATATATATATATATATGAAATATTATAATAATTCAGGGTTTGAAAAGCGGACACAACTCAAATCCACAATATCATAATGTAGGTGTGAAGGCATATCATTAGACTAAACTCGTATTGTCATAGAGAACATATAATTAATATTCCATATGAAACACATATGAATATATTCATGCGTGCAATAATTAAGCAATATATTTTGAACTACAAAATTCTGCATTCATTCATATGTCATAGTAGTATAAGAGCGCTCATATAGCCCGATAATATTTCAAATTCTACAATCATTTATATGGCTTAGTAAAATGAATGCTCAGCATTACCAATCTGGAGCATATAAAAGAACAAAGCTCACTTGAAGAGTAACAAAAGGCTCAATACAAATAGCGACATCCTTTAGCAAAACAAAAGGCTAAATCAATGAGAGATTCATCTAATTAGTTCAAATTTTATAATATAAAATTGTTGTTAATTATTATGGTAAAATTTTACAAGCATATGGATTTTATACCTGAGTTCTTGTTAACATTGATTTAAATTCGAATTAGCCATCATTTTTGAATGTGGAGAGAGATGACCATAGAGGTTTCTTTGTGGATGTTATATATGAAAATCTTCTAGAGAGATGTACGAAGTGTAAAGCTTTAGGTCATGACTCTGCTAGATGCTACCAAAAGAACAAGGAGATTAATTATGACAGGGGTCGATCACGATCAAGAAATCCAAGGCAAACCTATCGGCCTATGATGAAAATAAATATCACTAGTCACCATAATGAGTAGGTTGCTGTGGAGGAACAATCTTGCAAAACAATCCCACAAAATCAGGAAACAATAAAGCAAGTGGAAATTATGCAGATTCAAAATTTTGAAAATCTCGTAATTAATGTGGAAGACAAAAAAGGTAGCTTCCAATTATCTCCACATTTATTTGAATTAAATGTGGTTGATACTCGGGATGTGAATCGGGAAACAATAACCAATTTTGAAGTTGACAAATCTGGGTTTCAAGAAGTTGACCCAATTCGTGAAGGGCAGTTTCCGATGATGACAAACCCACTTAATGCTCTTGTAGAAGATCAGGATTTAATTGAGAGTTTTTCTCCAATTCAAATTCAAACAATTGAACAATTTCCTAATCAAGATTCGAGAATTAACGTTAATATCTCCAATGATTTGAATACCAAGTATTTAAATTTGGAAGATAATAATGAGAATCCTCAATGTTCTCAAGAGAATATTTGCATTAATAGCATAGTGATTCTTGACAATCCAAGGATTAGAAGTAATCAACAAGTTTTGGATGGGATTTCAAAAGATAAGAGAGGAAAGATTAATTTGAAGAATATACCAGAAGTCCAAGATATTCATACTTCAAATTCTAATCATGGTCCAGAAGATCTCATGTTTGACAATAATTGGATTCCCGTGGTGACAAAATCCAAAAGAAAAGTGAAGCCAACTTTTAAGATTTTATCTAGTTCCGAGTCTCAAATGACTAACGGAGGTTCTAAGAGCATCTTCAATGCAAAATTGACTTGCAAATTAATAATCGTTGACATGACAACAATGTCAAGAGACTTGCTTCTAATGTGACATAAAAATAGACTTGATATACAATCAATTCAAAATTTGGTCTCCAATGCTTATGTCTAAAACATAATTTTTTTAATGATGTGTCCATTTTTTTTTTCATATTTTATTTTTTATTTTATTTCCTTACCAAAAATATAAGAAAAATTAATGTCTGCTTTAAATGTTTGTTGAGTCAACCTAAAAAATAGTTATACAATAGACCGTCTGAAACTAGACGGTCATGTTGATAATGTCTATATATATATATATATATTTTGCTACATTAGCTTGAGGTTGAATATGCACGTCTACATTGAAGATACAATTACGTCTATTTATCCTATATGACATTTTTTTTTTTTCACCAGCCACACTTGCATTGGAGATGCTCTAAGTGCCTCCTTATAGCTGAGACTAAAATTCGTACTGATTATGTGGCTTCAGCAGCTCAAGCAAAATTAAGGCATGTCACTAGTTGGGCCGCACGTGGTGAGGTAGAAAAGAATGATTCAACTGGTCTGATTAATTAGATTTTTTTTTATTTTTTTTTTTGGTTCTGTTAAGGTCTATGTGCCTTTTTAGATTAATGTTAGGGTGTATGTGCCCCTCTGCTTTCATTTTTCCTTTCTTCTTTTCTTATTTGTTTATTATTATTATTATTATTATTATTATTATTATTAATAAAAGCTCTATAGAGCTTATTATCCAAAAAAAAAAAAAAAAATTTACATTTTTTCTTATTAACATAATATTTCCACGTAAGGGTAATTTTGCAATCGATTTCATTATCATTTTGATTCCTTAGGGTGTGTGTGCAGAATGATTTAGCAAGTAAATCTTTTGAGAGTATATTTTGCTAGTAGAGCTTCTATAAAGTAGAGTTTTTAACAAAAAAAAAATAAAAAAAATTATGACGTTGGGTATTCAATTAAAAAAGCATTTTTAGCTTAATATATATTGTTTGGCAATATGTTAATAAAAGTGCTTCCTTTTTTTAGCTGTCAATATTGTGGGTCAGGGGTCTACCAGGATTAGGGATGGCAATTTGACTTACACCCGCGGGCACCCACCTAAACCCAACCCTTGAGGGTCTGGCTTGGGTGGAGATTTTACAACCCACCGGTGGATTTAGGTTTCAATTTTGAACCCATAGTGAGTTCCTGTTCGGGAGCGAGTTTGATAAAAAAACCCGCATTTGAACCCGCTAGATTTAAAAAAACAGGTATTCGATTATTCAAATCTATGTCATGTGGAGTAATATATATATATATATATATATATTTTTACTCAAAACAACGTAGTTTTAAGTAAACCACTAAAACCCTAACAATCTAACATATCTCCTCTTCCTTCACTTTTCAATTTTTTCACAACCGTTCTCAACTTCTCATCTCTGTCTCTAGTCTCTACTCTCTTGTCAGTTTCCCATCAATACTGATTTCATCTTGATCTTGCTGTCCTCCATTCGCGACAGCCGGCACCGCGCTTGTCTAGTCGTCTACCATCCAGTCGACGCATTTGTCATCTCTGTCACGGCAACTTTACTTTTTGATATAGTTAATATGATATTGGTTTGATTTTTGATTTGTTTCTTAATCTATTTCTATTTTTTTTTTTTTTTATGGAAAATATAAGTTGCTTCATCAATTCGAGTTTTATTTTTTATGGAAATTATATTTTTCTAATATGATATTTTTTATGAGATTGGTTTTATTTTTTAAAGTGTTGAAATTGATTTACATGTGATTTTTTTTTTTAAACCTCTGTGAGATTTTTTTTTTTTTGTTTTCTAAACTCTGGTGAATTTTTTTTTTTAAGTGTTGAAATTGGTAATTTTGCAGGTGTGGTATGGGTTCTGCTATAACCTGTAGGTTTGCCCCAAACCTGCTAACTAATCCGAATCCATTAACTTTCGTGGGTATAGAATCTGCATGAACCTAATCCATTGCCATTCCTAGCCGGGACTTGGCAAGATTAATTAAGCTCTATAAACATGGTCTAGATTTTAACTTATAGTCAAAGGGAGGAGTCTCTCCACACTTTGCAATTTAATGGGCAAAGGTGATCATATATTTACAAAACCAGTGGTGGCCAATAGTGGGAGCTTCATTTTGAAGTTTTCAATCAACAAGGCAATGGATTGATTTATGAAAAATAAAAAATAAAAAATATGGAAACTCCAAATTCAATATAAAGGCAATGTTCTCCTCTTCTCTATCTATCTCGTTCATCTCTTCTTCTTTCTTCTTTTCTTTTATTCTTTATTTTGTTAATTGATTATTATTCCCTATTCTATTTTCTATTTAATTTACAACACGTTATCAGCACGAATGCTGTTATTCTCAGAACCTGAAGTTCTGAATTTATTACTACTAGGACCTGAAGTTCCTAGATTTATTACTAGGACCTGAAGTTCTGAATTTATTAATTGCTGAAGCCTGAAGCTTCCAGATTTTTATTTATTAATACCAGAACCTGCAATTCTGAATTTACTTTCTCGCACTTTACTTTTATGCAATTTATTTTTCTGCATTTTATTTAATTTTAAGCAATTTACTTTCCCGCATTTATTTATTTATATGCTTTTATGAGATTGGCTATGCCAACCTACCAGAACCTGCAGTTCTGGATTTACTTTTTTCGCATTTATTATTATGCATTTTACTTTACGCAATTTTTATTTAAACAATTTGGTTACCCATCAAGAACCTGAAGTTTATGAATTTATTTATCATTACCGGAACCTGAAGCTTCTGGATTTATTTATTTACAAATATTCGTTTATATATCTGAAGGTATAAATTCCTTGTATTTTTGTCAAACCAGAAGTTCTGACTCCGATTGTGATTTTCGGATAACCAGAAGTTATAACAATGTCAAAGCTTGTAAATTTGAAATTTGCTGCACTGAAAGTGTCTAGGGACAATTACGATCTGAAAGCCCAATACCTAACGGTCACAAAACCAGAAGTTCTATGGCAAGAACTAAAAAGACCGATTTGATAACCAACCAGAAGTTGCATTACCAAATGCCAGGTATCAGTGGCAACATTTACATTTTCAAGACTTTAGATCAGTCTCTAGTATAATACTGTTTTATTCAAAATCACTACACAGCTGAAATTGTGTGGTCAGGATGTAATCCGAAATCATCAATAAAAGCAAATAGTAAATTTTCTCCCCTATTTATTTTATCTTATACTATTATTCTTTTATTTTTTCTTCATCTTATTTATATTATATTATCTATTATTTTAATTTTACGCATCAATTTAATTTTATGCAATTTATGTATCTGAGTATGCCAACTAACCGGAACCTGAAGTTTCTGGATTTGTATAAATTATGTGTTGAGCCTAACTAGATCAACCGTTAAGTTTCTGAAATTTAAACCAAGCTCGGCTAGACCGACTAACCAGAATCTGAAGTTTCTGAATTTATCATTATAATATTTAAGTTGACACGGTTTTACAAACCGATCAGAATATGTCTGGATTCATTAATATGCACATGAATGTCATACTTGGGACCTGAAGTTCTAATTTTGAATACAAAGTATTGAATCTGAACTTGAAGTTCTTAAGTTTTGAACATAAAGTTCTAATCAGACTTGAAGCTCTGAATTCAATTTAAATTATGATATTAAAATTTTTATGTCAAAGTTTATTAGAACCAGAAATTCTGAATTGAATCAAGTAACGATTCTTTTATCTAGAAAGTCAATTTGTAATTTCTATTTAGAACCTGAAGTTTTCATAATTTTATGAACCTGTAGTTCATGGTCGAACCGGAAGTTCGAAAGATCAATATGATTCATGATTTTGTTTTATGAAGTGATATATTTTCATATCTACATGTTTATATTTTTGATCATTCTATCTGATTTGCACTTTATTTATTTTTGTTTTTTGTTTTTGTTTTGTGAATAAATATGTCTCTAAACGATAAATTGATTGATGTTGAAAAGCAAGATACAGGAGATATATGTCTGGCTGATAGTGCAACAACGCATACAATTCTGCGGAATAAGAAATATTTTCTGAATTTGACCTTGCTCAAAGTAAATGTTAATACAATATCGGGTCCCGCAGATCTGATAGAAGGCTCCGGTAGAGCCATGATATTGTTACCAAACGATACTAAAATATGTATCAGTGATTCTTTATATTCTAGTGGATCTAGAAGAAATCTACTTAGTTTCAAAGATATACGGGGTAATGGATATCACATAGAAACTATAAGTGATGAGAATATTGAGTATATGTGCATTACTTCTCATAATTCGGGCCAGAAGCTCATTATGGAAAAGCTGCGTGGTTTATCATCTAGATTATATTACACTCTTATAAGAGGTGTAGAAATTTATGCAGTTATGAACCAGAAATTCCCAGATCCAAAAATATTTTTGCTTTGGCATGACCATCTTGGTCACTCGGGATCTACAATGATGTGTAGAATCATTGAAAATTCTCATGGGCATCCATTAAAGAACCAGAAGATTCTTTTATCCCATGAAAATTTATGTATTGCATGTTCACAAGGGAAATTGGTAATAAAACCATCCCATTCTAAAGTTGGCTTTGAATCCCCATCATTCCTACAAAGGATTCAAGGGGACATATGTGGAGACCTATTCATCCACCAAGTGGACCGTTCCGCTATTTTATGGTCCTAGTTGACGCATCCAGTAGATGGTCACACGTTTGCTTATTTTCAACACGCAATGTTGCTTTTGCCAGATTACTCGCACAGATTATCAGGCTTCGAGCACATTTTCCCGATCATCCGATCAAATCAATCCGCCTTGATAATGCTGGTGAATTTACCTCCAAAACATTTGATGAATATTGCAGATCAGTTGGGATTGATGTTGAGCATCCAGTTCCACATGTTCATACTCAAAATGGATTAGCAGAATCATTTATCAAGCCTCTCCAGGTAATTGCGAGAACTTTATTATTACGAACACAATTACCAATTTCTATTTGGGGACATGCTATTTTACATGCTGCTGCATTAATTCGTCTTCGTCCCACTGCTTATCATCAATATTCTCCTGTGCAACTTGTATTTGGCCATCAACCAGATATTTCCCATCTGCGTACTTTTGGCTGTGCAGTATATGTCCCAATTGCACCTACAAATAGAACTAAAATGGGACCCCAACAGCGTTTGGGAATATATGTTGGTTTAGATTCACCATCAATTATTAGATATCTAGAACCTTTAACTGGTGATCTTTTTACTGCACAATTTGTTGATTGTCATTTCGATGAGGGAAATTTCCCATCATTAGGGAAAGGAAAAACTTCTCCAGAAGAGAAGCGTGAATTTTCTTGGAAAGTTCATCAATTATTAGATATCTGGAACCTTTAACTGGTGATCTTTTTACTGCACGATTTGTTGATTGTCATTTCGATGAGGGAAATTTCCCATTATTAGGGAAAGGAAAAACTTCTCCAGAAGAGAAGCGTGAATTTTCTTGGAAAGTTCCTGGTCTAACTTATCTTGACCCATACACATCTCAATGTGATAATGAAGTACACAAGATAGTTTATCTTCAAACAATAGCAAATCAGTTACCAGATGGATTTACAGATGCTACTAAGGTAACAAAATCACACATCCCAGCTGTTAATGTACCAGCACGGGTGATTGTTCCAGAAGAACGATCTAAACAAATAGTAGCAAAAGAATCATCTACTGTACGCCAGAAGCGTGGTAGGTCATTTGGTTCGAAAGATACTGTTCCCCGAAGGAAGAAAACAAAATATCAGGATCATGTTCCTGAAATGATAAATAAATCCACTTTCTCTGAATCAACTCCACAAGAGTTAGATGTCCCTAAAAGGACACAAGAGATTCTGAAGAGATACAAGAACACAGAAATGAGGAAATTTCTATAAATTATACAGGAGAAATGTGGAATCGTGAAGAAATAATCATTGATGATATTTTTTCATATACAGTGGCTACTGAAATTTTAAATGATGATTATGAGCCTCATAGCCTTAATAATTGTAGGCAAAGATCTGATTGGCCTAAATGGAAAGAAGCGATTCAAGCAGAATTGGCTTCATTAACCAAACGTAAAGTATTTGGCCCAATAGTCCAGACGCCTGAAGACGTCAAACCTATTGGATGCAAATGGGTTTTTGTACGGAAACGTAATGACAAAAACGAGCTAGTGCGATATAAGGCACGACTCGTAGCACAGGGTTTCTCGCAGAGACCTGGTATTGATTTTGATGAGACGTATTCACCAGTGATGGATACAATTACGTTTCGATTTCTGATAAGTTTGGCTGTCTCAGAAAGACTAGAAATGCGTCTTATGGACGTAGTAACTGCCTATCTATATGGCTCACTCGATTCAGATATTTATATGAAAATCCAAGAAGGATTTAGAATGCCAGAAGCATACAACTTGAGATCTCGCAATTTATATTCAATTAGATTACAAAGGTCCTTGTATGGATTATAGCAATCTGGGCGCATGTGGTACAACCGCCTCAGTGAATATTTGATTAAAGATGGATATATCAATAATCCCATATGCCCATGTGTTTTCATAAAGAAATCAGAATCTGGATTTGCTATTATAGCAGTTTACGCTGATGACATGAATTTGATTGGAACTCCTGGAGAGCTCCTGAAAACTGCTGAATATTTGAAAAAGGAATTTGAAATGAAAGACCTGGGAAAGATAAAATATTGTCTCGGTCTGGAGATTGAGCATAAATCAGATGGAATACTTATCTATCAATCAGCTTATATTGAAAAGATTCTGAAAAGATTTAATATGGATAATGCTCACCCATTAAGTACTCCCATGATTGTTAGAACCCTTGATCCTAAGAAAGATCCATTCCGATCACTGGAAGATGGTGAAAAGATACTTGGTCCTGAAGTACCATATCTTAATGCAATTGGTGCTTTATTATATCTGGCTCAATGTACTCGACCATAAATTGTATTTTCAGTAAATTTACTTGCTAGATTCAGTTCAGCACCAACTCGAAGACATTGGAATGAGATCAAACATCTTTTTCGTTATCTTCGTGGAACAAAAGATTTAGGGTTATATTTTTCAAAATCTAACAATTTTTCAGGTTTACTTGGTTATGCTGATGCCGGGTATCTATCTGATCCCTATAAAGCTCGTTCACAAACGAGGTATGTTTTTACTTATAATGGCACAGCAATCTCCTGGCGCTCCACAAAGCAAACTATTGTTGCTACATCATCTAATCATTCTGAGATACTTGCACTTCATGAAGCAAGCCGAGAATGCGTGTGGCTAAGGTCAATAATTTCTCATATTCAAAATACATGTGGATTTTCATTATCTACAGGAATGCCGACACCGATATTTGAAGATAATGCGGCTTGTATTGCTCAAGTTAGAGGTGGATATATCAAAGGAGACAGAACCAAACATATATCTCCCAAATTATTCTATACTTATGAACTTCAACAGAGTCGACAGATCGATGTTAAACAAATACGATCTACGGATAATCTTGCAGATTTGTTTACCAAAACATTGCCTACATCAACTTTTGAGAAATTGGTATATGGGATTGACATGCGTCAACTCTGCAAATTACATGATTGATATTGAAGTTTCATTCAGGGGGAGCAAAATTTTTGAATGAATATATGTATACTGTACTCTTTTTCCTTCTACCGGATTTTGTCCCACTGGGTTTTACCAGGAAGGTTTTAATGAGGCAGTTCTAAACATACCCCCACCACTTGATCATGAAGATCATTGCATATATTTTGCTGAGGTTTTTGTCCCACTAGGTTTTTCCTAGCAAATTAAAATGCAAATGGTGGAAATCCAAGGGGGAGTGTTGCAACACATGTCTTTCCACCACCTCAATTCTTTCTTATCTCTTGGACACACATGTCACGATGCATGTGTTATTTTACTTTTCATGTGTCAAATTTAAGATGGGTAATTGCAATAAACACCCCTCATCATATTGCCTATATATATGGCTTGTGTTTGTAAATGTTTTTTGGTTGTTGAAATCTGGAAACTCCAAATTCAATATAAAGGCAATGTTCTCCTCTTCTCTATCTATCTCGTTCATCTCTTCTTCTTTCTTCTTTTCTTTTATTCTTTATTTTGTTAATTGATTATTATTCCCTATCCTATTTTCTATTTAATTTACAACAGTGAGGGCATTTTGATCTATTTCTTTTAAAAAGGAAATAACAAAAATACATTCTCCCAGTAGACGAAAAAGATATATATATATTTTGTATATTAAAAAAAATAATAATTTGACGAGATAAGGTTGGTCCGGTGGTAAATTCCTCAAACCCGTACCACTACCACTATCACTGAGGTTGTGGGTTTGAGTCCTTCCCCCTCCCGAAAAAATCCTAAATTTATGTAATAATGTAATACTTCAAAAAAAAAAAAAAATCAAAATCAAAATATATTTTAAGAGTTTTTTACATTAAAAAAAAATCTCTTTGGGGCGCTAAAAAAGACATACCAAACACAATGAGAAATGAATTTATTTTATTTTATTTTTTATTTCTAAAATTAATCAGTAAACATTGGAAAGTAATATTGTAACATAATTTGGTAAAAACATCCTCAACGGAAAAGATAATTCTAAAATAATTAATTTCGCATTTAAAACGTTTCCTGGACCATATATCAGCTGGTACTAGGCCTGGCGCGGTTCCGGTTCTAACCGATTGAAACCGAAACCGAAACTAGAACCGGTCTAACCCGGTTCCAGTTCTAATTTTTTGGAACTGGTTAGTTCGAATTGGATTTCGGTTTCGGTTCTAACTGGCCGGTCTCTCTGTTTTTTTTTTATTTTATTTTTTATTTTTTTTATAGACCGTTGCCCCCCAACGGCTCCCTCTTTTATTTTATTTTTTATTATAAATATCCAACGCCAACACCCCCCCCCCCCCCCCCCCCCCCCCCCCTTCCCTCCCAATTCTCTCTAATTCTAACTTCTCTCTCAATTCTCCAACTCTCCAAGTTTCCAATTCATTGTTAATTACTAAGTTTTTAATATTTATTTCATTTGCAATATATTTTATTTCCAATTTATTTCATTTCCGATATATTTTATTTGCAATTAATTTTATTTCCAATTCTAATTTCTCTCTCAATTCTCCAACTCTCCAAGTTTCCAATTCATTGTCAATTACTAAGTTTTTAATATTTAATTCATTTGCAATATATTTTATTTCCAATTAATTTTATTTCTAATTTATTTTACAATTCAATTTTTAAATGGCAAGTGGAAGTGGAAGTAGAAGGGGTCACGGCAGTGACGGTCCTAGGCGTTCAATTTTGATGAGAGGTAAGGGTCTTATGATCGATAATCTCGGTCGTGACGACACCGTTTATCACGAGTATTTGCAACGCCGGGCCTATGCTGGAGACCTAGGCCTAAACTCTCCTACTCCCCCTCTAATAATTTCAGAACCCGATCCCGATGACACCCCCCCCCCCCCCCCCCCCCCCCCTAATTTGACAAGCCAGTTAGAAAATATGTCTGATATTGATACACCTCTAGATTTTGGATTTGATCCACAGGAACCAGAAGAGCAGGAAGAACTGATACAGATGCAGAGCAAATCTGATCTATTCGTAAAACATATGAAGAAAATTAGGTAAAAAGATGTGAACTTTGCAGTGGCTTGCAATTACTGCAGCAAAGTATATAAGTGGCATAAATCTGGAGGACATGGCATTTATCGGAAGCATCTTTTAGCTAAACATCCAGAAGCAGAGACCAGATCGAGGTCACAAACACAAATTCTCAGGTACGCTACTCCTAACTAACAATTATTTCGTTATACCGATGAACAAAATAGAGAAGAATTAGCAAGAATGGTAGCAGTAGAACACCTATCATTTAGTTTTGGTGAAAGGGTTGGTTTTATTAATTATTGTCGACGAGCATTAAACCTTGTTGCATGCCGTGTTCCTAGAACCACGCTCATAGCAACACTTGAAAAGATTTATGTAAAAGAAAAAAAAAAGTTAGAAAGATTTTTTGAAAAATATAACGGTTGTGTTTCCGTATGTGCCGACATATGGACTGACCATTGTCGATCACATTCATACTTGGGTGTCACTTGCCATTTTATGGATAATGCATAGAATATCCAAAAAAGAATTCTTACACTTAGAGTTTTTGATGATGCACACATTGCTCATAATATTTTTAGACAGCTTAGAATTATTTTTTCAGAGTATAAAATTGAAAACAAAATTTTTGCAATTGGTTTTGATAATGCTTCTGCCAATACCGCTGCTATTCCATCTTTACTTGATTTATGCAAACCTTATCTTGGTGGTACATTTTTTTCATCAAAGATGTGCTTGCCATGTTTTTAATTTATGTGTTAAAAAGGGATTAGAAACTCTTGACATTTTATTCTACCTATTAAAAAAGCCCTAATGTTTTTGTAGAAACATTCTTCTACAATGAATGCATGGGTAAGAAATTGTAAACAAAATGGTAGACGTGTCGTTAGATTTTCTTGTGATGTTCCAACATGTTGGAATTCTACTTATAAATTGCTTGCTCAAATTTATGACTATAGGGATTTATTAGTTTCTTTTATTCAATTTCATGTTACTCACTTTCAACTTTATCAATCACATTGGGATGCTTTTTACAACGTTTTCAATTTGTTAAAAGTTTTTCATAATGCTACACAAAATTTATCTGGTGTTTATTATCTTACAATTCATTTATTTATTATTGAAAGTATTAATATTGCTGGTGCATTTTCTCAGTGTGAATCCGACATAGCAATATGGGAAGCCGTTCATGCTATGAAGGTAAAATGGTTAGATTATTATGAGGAGTTTCCAAATATTTATTTGATTGCCATTGTTTTTGATTCACGTTGTAAATTAGATAGTTTGTCTTATTATCTAAATGGTTATTATGGGGTCTAAGGTTTAAAAATGGAATATGATGTTGATGCGTGTTGTGATAGAGTTAAGAAATTATTATATGATTTATATGATGAATATCTTATAGTTTATGGATCATCACTGAACTTAAATGTTACACATACATAAACTGCATCTCAGCCCCCAACATCCTCCTTCGGATTTATAAAGTTAGGGTATAGTCTGTTATCCAAAAAATCCAAAAAACCTAGATGTTCTTTTTCATCAAACATCGACAAGTATTTCAAGCTTGAATCTTATCTAAATACTCATTTTGAGTTTATAGAAGATACGCTAGGGAAAAAATTTGAAATCTTACAGTATTCGAAAGATCACGCAATGTACTATCCAATCATGGCTATGATAGCCAAAAATATTTTTTCAACACTAGTTTCTACGGTGGCGATGGAACAAGAGCTCAGTGCTGGGGGAAATATTCTGGATGAACAGCATTCTTCCTTAACTCCAAAATCACTAAAGATACAAGTTTGTGTAGATGATTGGACGAATGCATAATATAGACAACAAGAACTTCAGCAAGACCCAACATACGACTTCTTTAAAGAAGACGAACCTGAAACAGGAGCAACAGAGTCGGAATAGCAGATCTACAGAGTACATAGTACATACTACAGATGGCACCAAACATGCAATAAAAGGTAAGAGAACTACGTGGCCTTTGATTCCTCTAAATCCCTCAAGAGGATACGTAGACAACTTAATTGTGGTAAAAATTAAGTGCAAGGCTAATAACTTTACATTTATTTTTAGTTTTATTTTAATTTAATTTTGTAATTTGTCATTTATTTATTATCGAAATTCAGGTGACCTAATTCCCAAATACCCAATGAAATGTAATTTATAATTTGTCATTTTGTTTATTTTTATTTTTATTTAATTTTGTAATTTGTCATTTTGTTTATTTTTATTTTAATTTAATTTTATAATTTGTCATTTTGTTTATTTTTATTTTAATATTTTATTTACAACTACAACTTACAATACAAGTATACAACTATACAAGTCTAAATTTTTTTTATTAACAAAGGAAAAAAAAAAGGTTCAGAACCGCTGGTTCCACTGGAACTGGAACCGAAATCGAAATCGAAACCGGAACCGGAACCTAAACCGACGGTTCCGGTTCCACCAATCCATAGAACCGGAACAGCCGGTTTAGAACGGAACCGTAGGTTCAGAACCTGAACCGGAACCGCGCCAGGTCTAGCTGGTACACAATCAATAATTGAATGTATTAATTGCAAATATATGTTATAGATCATGCAAAAGAAAAAAGAGATAATTACCCCGGTGACCATCAATTTGGGTGCATACTATCAAAATGGTCATTAGATGATGAATTGTTTTCATAATAGTCCTTTTTGGCAAACACTGTGTGACATTAATGGTCATTCCATTCTATTCCATTAACTTTCCTGGTAAATGAGTGACATTTTGATAAATATGAGGATAACATTCCATCACAAGATTTATTTTACATTTTTTTTTCCTTTCAAAATTTGAAAACCTACCGCTAGAAACACATGAATGGTAACCATAATCATTTATCTCTTAATTATTTGATAAAAAATATCCATTTATTTGTTTAAAAATATTTACCCAACAACATTCAAATTTCATTGGTTTTATTTTTTAAACCCAAACTAAACCATTTATAAGGTTAAACCAAACCAAACCAAACCGATAAAAATTGATTTTGTTCGGTTTGGTTTAATAGTTTAAGAAAATATTACATTATTTTTTATTGAAACAAATATAATATTATCAAATTATCAATATAAGTTGTTAACCTCATTGTCAATATTCTAAATTATAATACTAAATTTAACTCAAGTGTGGAATAGTAATCGTTTAAAAAAAAAAAAAAAAAAAAAAAAAAAAAAAAAAAAAAAAAAAAACCCTCAAGGGTAGAAAGCCTAAAGCTTATAAAATAAAACTAAGTCATTCAAGCTTCCAAATTAATAATATCCACCACCATCCAAGCAGTCACTTTGAAGTTTTGAAGTTCAATTCTTGTTGCATTGACATCGATCCAAGTAAACTTTAGTTTTTATTTTTTATTTTTTTATATATGATAATTTAATTAATTATATATATATAATTAATTAAATTTTGTGATGGAATGTCATCCTTTTGTTTACCAAAATGTTACTCATTTAACGGAAAGTTAATGGAATATGATGTAATGGCCATTAGTGTTACAGTGTTCGCCAAAAATGGTCATTTTGAAACAAATTTCCCATCTAATGACCATTTTGATAGTGTATATTGGATGACATGTGCTTCAGTTGTATCAAACCTCTGTAAATATCTTTTATGTGTTTGAATGTTTGTATTTTAAATTGTATTCTTATCTTAGGAGATATCTTATCTCTATAGTTAGTTTAGTTTTTCAATTCTCTCAAGTTGTATTATATATTGAATCACTATCCATGAAAGCAGTAGTGAAAATATTCACCAAAATCTCACTCCCTTTATATGGTATCAGAGCTGAGTAGCTGATGACCCTCTCTCAAAATTTCTTTCTTTTCCACTTCTAATATATGACCACCATGACCACAATATCAGACCCAAACACCAACTCACTCACAACCATAACCACTGAACCAAATCCAAACACCAACTCTCCCTTGCCTACCCCAACAACTATCAATGTCACTCTTGTAAGCTCCACGACCCTTCGCTCTAATGAGTTCCACCTAATCACCATCAATATTTCTGCTTAAGCTCCAGTCAAACTCACTGCCACCAACTATATGTCTTGGAAACTTCAGTTCCAAACCCTCTTCATTGGATACGATCTTGTTGGCTATATAGATGGCTCAAAACCCTGTCCACCGAGCACTCTAATTGTTAATGATGTCACCTCTCCAAATCCAACCTACAATATTTGGATTCGCCAAGATCAACTCATTCTTAATGCCTTAATTGACTCTCTCTCACCCACGATTATTTCCTTTGTTGCCAGAGCCAAGACGTCAATGGAAGGATGGAACATACTTGCTAATACGTATGCCAGACCATCTTGTGGACGCATCAAACAAATCAAATCTCTTCTCAAAAATTCCACCAAAGGTATACAAAACATTACTGATTTCCTTTACTCTGTAAAGGCTCATGCAGAAGAACTTGCCTTGCTTGGTGCACCGATAGATGATGAAGATCTCACAGAAAGGATTCTGGATGAACTAGATGATGATTACAAAGAACTAGTTCGTGTGGTTCAAGCCCGAGACACTCCTATCACGTTTGATGAGCTTCATGAGAAACTTCTGACTTTCGAAGCTTCTGCTCTCAACAACAAGAAAGATTCAACACCACTACCAGCCACCGCCAATCCAACAACTAGGTCACACAACTCTGGTGCCCACAGAATGCCAACAGCACCTAGGGTCCACAATTGCCTACCAACCCAACTCTGCCAATCGTCTTCTACCTACTCATGGTACCGGTGCTCCATATCGTGGCAATCAATCGTCTCCACGCCCATACCTGGGTTGATGCCAAATGTGTGACATTCAAGGTCACTCAGCCAAGAGGTGCACTTCTTATCAGATGATACCAATTCATTCTCCTGGATCAGGTTCCACATTGCTTCCCACCACTTCGCCACCACCTTGGTAACCCTGGGCTCACTTTGCTGCCAATGCTCCCTCCAACAATTCGGCATGGCTGTTGGATAGTGGTGCTTCACATCATGTCATGATAGACTTGGGTAACCTTTCTTTGCATGCACCTTATAGCGGCTCCGGTGATGTCATGATTGGTGATGGCACAAATCTTTCCATCACACACATTGGTATCGCATCTCTTCGCACCCACAATAATTCCTTTACTTTAAATAATGTTCTGTGTGTTCCTAACATGAAAAAGAATTTGGCATTTATTTCGTAATTTTACACCACTAATAATGTATTAGTTGAGTTCTTATCTTTTTGTTTTCATGTGAAGGATCTTCATATGGGTGCAATTTTTCTGAAAGATACGACCAAGGATGGCGTCTATGAGTAGCCAACTAACAAGTCTGTGTCTTCCCCAATCCTAATCTTCTCCGGCACTAGAACCACATCATCAAATTGGCATCACATATTAGGTCATCCGGCTTATCCGATTTTACATCTTATAGTTTCCAAGTTCAATTTAAATTTGTCTTCCTCTATATATCAAAATAGTCAATTTGTCATGTCTGTCATTGCAACAAAAGTCACAAGCAACCTTTTTCCAATTCATCTCTTTTCTCATAGCATCCTCTTGAAATTATTTTCTCTGATGTTTGGACATCTCCTGTTATTTCACATGATAGTTTTAAATACTATATAATCTTCGTTGATCACCTAACCGAATACATCTAGTTTTATCTGCTAAAGAAAAAACCAGAGGTTCATTTGCTTTAAAGCCATTGTGGAAAACTACTTTAAACACAAAATTGTTACACTTTACTTCGACAATGGAGGGGAATACTTGCCACTTAAGGATTATCTTGTGACAAATGGTATCTCCCATCTCACAACCCCACCCCATACACTTGAACACAATGGGTACTCAGAAAGAAGACATCGACACATTGTCAAAATTGGTCTCACATTACTGTCCCATGCCTTTTTTTCCCTACAATTTTGGTTAAATGCTTTTGCCACTATGATCTATTTAATAAATAGAATGCCTACTGCAACCCTTGCACACTCGTCACCTTATGAGATGATTTTTGGAAACACTCCCAATTACTTTAAACTCAAAATTTTTGGTTGACTATGCTACCTATGGCTTCAGCCATATTCGTCCCACAAACTTAATCCATGCTCTATTCCGTGTGTTTTTCTTGGGTATTCGCTGTCACAAAGTGCCTACCTGAGTTTTGATCTATCTAATTCCAGAATGTATGTCTCTCGTCATGTATAATTTGTGGAGTCTATCTTCCCCTACAAATCCCTCAATGTCACACTAAAGTGTCCAAATCCCACTACCATAGACTCATGGGTTCCTCCACTCCTCACTGTCAAATTTCCTTATCATTGTCAGTCGGCCACTTCAGTTGTTGTGCACTCTCCAGAATTGCCACTGTGCATTGACTCTTCCACATATCTACAAGCTGATTTCCATCAGGTCTCCATATCTACAAGCTGATTTCCCCTACAAATCCCTCAATGTCACACTAAAGTGTCCAAACCCCACTACCATAGACTCATGGTTTCCTCCACTCCTCACTGTCAAATTTCCTTATCATTGTCAGTCGGCCACTTCAGTTGTTGTGCACTCTCCAGAATTGCCACTGTGCATTGACTCTTCCACATATTTACAAGCTGATTTCCATCAGGTCTCCTTACCACTTGCCACTGCCACACTTGTACCTTCTTCTACTGTGACTGCCGCACCTGGTTCCACGGCTATTGTCACTGCATCAGCTGATATATTAGACACACCCGATACCGTTGCACCGCCTAGTACTGTTGTTGCTCTCTCAATATCAATAACAGTGAACATCTTTTCTCTCTCGTTTCTCTCTTATATCAACTGATGTCTCTCATATTTGGTATTTAATATTTCTTATCTCTCCCATCTCTCATCTGTTCTTCAATTTTATTTAATTTATCTCTTATTAATTATTTAATTTATCACATTATTACTCCTTCATTTTGCTTCCATTATATTATTTGTTAATTCAATTTAATTCACAACACGTTATCAATATGATGCTGTTATTTTCAGAACCTGAAGTTCTGAATTTATTATCACTGGAACTTGAAGTTCTGAATTTATTATCACTGGAACTTGAAGTTCCTAGATTTGTCTTCAGAACCTGAAGCTTCTGAATTTATTATTACTAGAGCTTGAAGCTTCCAGATTTTTATTTATTAATACCAGAACCTGTAGTTCTGAATTTACTTTTTCGCATTTTACTTTTATGCAATTTACTTTACTGCATTTTATTTACTTTTAAGTAGTTTACTTTCCGCATTTATTTATTTATATGCTTTTATGAGATTGGCTATGCCAACCTACCAGAACCTGCAGTTCTGGATTTACTTTTTCGCATTTATTATTACGCATTTTATTTTGTGATTTTTATTTAAACAATTTGGTCTTCCATCCAGAACCTGAAGTTCATGGATTTATTTATCATTACCGGAAATTGAAGCTTCTGAATTTATTTATTTACAAATATTTCTTTACATATCTGAATATTTAAATTCCTCGAATTTTTATCAGACTAGAAGTTCTGACTTCGATTATGATTTTCGGATAACCAGAAGTTGTAAGAATGTCAAAGCTTGCAAATTTGAAATTTGCTGCACTGGAAGTGTCTGGGGACAATTACAATCTAAAAGCCCAATACTTAACTGTTACAGAACCAGAAGTTCTATGGCAAGAACTAAAAGACCGATTTAATAACCAACCCGATGTTGCATTAACAAATGTTAGGTATCAGTGGCAACATTTATGTTTTCAAGACTTTGGATCAGTCTCTAAGTATAATACTGCTTTATTCAAAATCACTATACAGCTGAAATTGTGTAGTCAGGATGTAATCCGAAATCATCAATAAAAGCAAATAGTAAATTTTCTTCCCTATTCACTTTATCTCATATTGTTATTCTTTCATTCTTCTTCATCTTATTTCTGTTGTATTATCTGTTATTTTAATTTTATGCATCTATTTAATTTTATGCAATTTATGTATTTGAGTATGCCAACTAACCAGAATCAGAAGTTTCTGAATTTGTATAAATTATGTGTTGAGCCTAACTAGGTTAATCATTAAATTTTTTGAATTTAAACCAAGCTCGGCTTGACCGACTCACCAGAATTTGAAGTTTCTAGATTTATCATTATAATATTTAAGTTGGAGCAGTTTTACAAACCGATCAGAATCTGAAGTTTTAATTTTGAATATGAAGTATTGAATCTGAACTTGAAGTTCTTAAGTTTTGAACATGAAGTTCTAATCAGACTTGAAGCTCTGAATTTAATTTAAATTGTGATATTAAAACTTTTATGTCGAAGTTTATTAGAACCAGAAATTCTAAATTGGATCAAGTTACGATTCTTTCATCTAGAAAGTCAATTTGTAATTTTTATTTAGAACCTGAAGTTTTCTGAATTTTATGAACCTGCAGTTCATAGTCGAACCGGAAGTTCAAAAAATCAATATGATTCATGTTATTTATTTATTTATTTATTTTTATAAAGTGATATATTTTCATATCTATATGTTTATACTTTTGATCACTCTATCTGATATGCACTTTTATTTATTTTTGTTTTGTTTTGTGAATAAATATGTCTTTAAACGATAAGTTGAGTGATATTGAAAAGCAAGATACAAGAGATATATGTCTGGCCGATAGTGCAACGACGCATACGATTATGCGGAATCAGAAATATTTTCTAAATTTAACCTTGCTCAAAGCAAATGTTAATACAATATCGGGTCTAGCAGATCTGATAGAAGGCTCCGGTAGAGCCATGATATTGTTATCAAATGATAATAAAATATGTATCAGTAATGCTTTATATTCAAGTAGATCCAGAAAAAATCTACTTAGTTTCAAAGATATACGGTGTAATGGATATCACATAGAAACTATAAGTGATAAGAATATTGAGTATCTGTGCATTACTTCTCATAATTCAGGCCAGAAACTCATTATGGAAAAGTTGCGTGGTTTATCATCTGGGTTATATTACACTCTTATAAGAGGTGTAGAAATTTATGCAGTTATGAACCAGAAGTTCCTAGATCCAAAAATATTTATGCTTTGGCATGACTGTCTTGGTCACCCGGGATCTACAATGATGCGTAGAATCATTGAAAATTCTTATGGGCATCCATTAAAGAACCAGAAGATTCTTTTATTCCATGAAAATTTATGTACTGCATGTTCACAAGGGAAATTGGTAATAAAACCATCTCATTCTAAAGTTGGCTTTGAATCCCCATCATTCCTACAAATGATTCAAGGGGACATATGTGGACCTATTCATCCACCAAGTGGACCGTTCCAATATTTTATGGTCCTAGTTGACGCATCCAGTAGATGGTCACACGTTTGCTTATTATCAACACGCAATGTTGCTTTTGCAAGATTACTTGCACAAATTATCAGGCTTCGGGCACATTTTCCCGATCATCCAATCAAATCAATCCGCCTTGATAATGTTGGTGAATTTACTTCCAAGACATTTGATGAATATTGCAGATCAATTGGGATTGATGTTGAGCATCCAGTTCCACATGTTCATACTCAGAATGGATTAGCAGAATCATTTATCAAGCGTCTCCAGGTAATTGTAAGAACTTTATTATTACGAACACAATTACCAATTTCTGTTTGGGGACATGCTATTTTACATGCTGCTGCATTAATTCGTCTTCGTCCTACTGCTTATCATCAATATTCTCCTGTGCAACATGTATTTGGCCATCAACCAGATATTTCCCATCTACGTACTTTTGGCTGCGCAGTATATGTCCCAATTGCACCTACAAATAGAACTAAAATGGGACCCTAACGGCGTTTGGGAATATATGTTGGTTTAGATTCACCATCAATTATTAGATATCTGGAACCTTTAACTGGTGATCTTTTTACTGCACGATTTGCTGATTGTCATTTCGATAAGGGAAATTTCCTATCATTAGGGAAAGGAAAAACTTCTCCTAAAGAGAAGCGTGAATTTTCTTGGAAAGTTCCTGGTCTAACTCATCTTGACCCAAACACATCTCAATGTGATAATGAAGTACGCAAGATAGTTCATCTTCAATAATAGAAAATCAGTTACTAGATGGATTTACAGATGCTACTAAGGTAACAAAATCACACATCCCAACTGTTAATGTACCAGCATGGGTGATTGTTCTAGAAGAATGATCTAAACAAATAATAGCAAAAGAATCATCTACTGTATGCCAGAAGCATGGTAGGCCACTTGGTTCGAAAGATACAGTTCCCCGAAGGAAGAAAACAAAATATCAGGATCATGTTCCTGAAATGATAAAGAAATCCACTTTCTCTTAATCAACTCCACAAGAGTTAGATGTTCCTGAAAGGACACAAGAGACCCATGTAGAGAAAGGAATCTCTGAAGAGATACAAGAACATAGAAATGAGAAAATTTCTATAAATTATACAAGAGAAAAGTGGAATCATGAAGAAATAATCATTGATGTTATTTTTTCGTATGCAGTGGCTACTGAAATTTTAAATGATGATTATGAGCCTCATAACCTCAATGATTGTAGGCAAATGTCTGATTGGCCTAAATGGAAAGAGGCAATTTAAGCAGAATTGGCTTCATTCACTAAACGTAAAGTATTTGGACCAATAGTCTAGACGCCTGAAGATGTCAAACCTGTTGGATACAAATGAGTTTTTGTACGGAAACGTAATGAGAAAAACAAAGTGTTGCGATATAAGGCATGACTCGTAGCACAAGGTTTCTCACAGAGACCTGGTATTGATTTTGATGAGACGTATTCACAAGTGATAGATACAATTACGTTTCGATTTCTGATAAGTTTGGCTGTCTCAGAAGGACTTGAAATGCGTCTTATGGATGTAGTAACTACCTACCTATATGACTCACTCGATTCAGATATTTATATGAAAATCCCTGAAGGATTTAGAATGCCAGAAGCATACAACTCGAGACCTCACAATTTATACTCGATTAAATTACAAAGGTCCTTATATGGATTAAAGCAATCTGGGAGCATGTGGTACAACCGCCTCAGTGAATATTTGATTAAAGAGGGATATATCAATAATCCCATATGCCCATGTGTTTTCATAAAGAAATCAGAATATGGATTTGCTATTATAGCAGTTTACGTTGATGATATGAATTTGATTGGAACTCCTGGAGAGCTCCTGAAAACTGCTGAATATTTGAAAAAGGAATTTGAAATGAAAGACCTGGGAAAGACAAAATATTATCTCGGTCTAGAGATTGAGCATAAATCAGATGGAATACTTATCCATCAATCAGCTTATATTGAAAAGATTCTGAAAAGATTTAATATGGATAATGCTCACCCATTAAGCACTCTTATGATTGTTAGAACTCTTGATCCTAAGAAAGATCCATTCCGACCACTAGAAGATGGTGAAAAGATATTTGGTCCTGTAGTACCATATCTTAATGCAATTGGTACTTTATTATATCTGGCTCAATGTACTCGACAAGATATCGCATTTTCAGTAAATTTGCTTACTAGATTCAGCTCAGCACCAACTCGAAGACATTGGAATGAGATCAAACATCTTTTTCGTTATCTTCGTGGAACAAAAAATTTAGGGTTATATTTTTCAAAATCTAACAATTTTTTAGGTTTAATTGGTTATGCTGATGCTGGGCATCTATCTGATCCCCATAAAGCTCGTTCACAAACGGGATATGTTTTTACTTATAATGGCACAGCAATCTCCTGGCACTCCACAAAGCAAACTATTGTTGCTACATTATCTAATCATTCTGAGATCCTTGCACTTCATGAAGCAAGCCAAGAATGCGTGTGGCTAAGGTCAGTAATTTCTCATATTCAAAATACATGTGGATTTTCATTACCTACAGGAATACCGACATCGATATTTGAAGATAATGCGGCTTGTATTGCTCAAGTTAGAGGTGGATATATCAAAGGAGACAGAACCAAACATATTTCTCCCAAATTCTTCTATACTCATGAACTTCAACAAAGCCGAAAGATTGATATTAAACAAATACGGTCTACAAATAATCTTGCAGATTTGTTTACCAAAACATTGCCTACATCAACTTTTGAGAAACTGGTATATTGGATTGGCATGCGTCGACTCTGCAAACTACATGATTGATATTGAAGTTTCATTTAGGGGGAGTGTTTAATCAAGGGGAGCAAAATTTTGAATGGCTATATGTGTACTGTACTCTTTTTCCTTTTACCGGATTTTGTCCCACTGGGTTTTACCGGAAAGATTTTAATGAGGCAGTTCTGAACACATCCACACCACTCAATCCAGAAGATTATTGTATACATTTTTGCTAAGGTTTTTGTCCCACTGGATTTTTCCTAACAATTTAAATACAATACAAGTGGTGGAAAATCCAAGGGGGAGTATTATAATACATGTGGCTTTCCCACCACCACTCAAGAAATGGCTTCATGCTTAAGCTTCTCACACACGTGGTCTTCCCACTACCACTCAACTCTTCACTTTGTTCACTATATATATATATATGCTCTCTCTTGTAAAAGTTGGTTGTTGCTCTCTCAATATCAATAACATTGAACATCTTCTCTCTCTCGTTTCTCTCTTATATCAACTGATGTCTCTCATATTTGGTATTTAATATTTCTTATCTCTCCCATCTCTCATCTGTTCTTCAATTTTATTTAATTTATCTCTTATTAATTATTTAATTTATCACATTATTACTTCTTCATTTTGCTTCCATTATATTATTTGTTAATTCAATTTAATTCACAACAAATTGATATTTCTCTCAGTTTTTATAGATGTGAATTCTGCAACCATTGGAACTTACTTTTTAGTTTTTAAGTCATCATGAATGTTGCCCAAGTCAAGACTATTTATGAGATTCGTGGGATGCTAAAGTCTGCTGGGTACATTAAAGTTGTTTTCGATTCAAGAATCTTTAACTCTTTCACTGATAGTTTGACAAAGATGGGGGCTAATAGGTCGGGGGACTTCGTGGAATTGGGGGACATTTGAATCTGGTTCTTGTGTTGGGTGCTCTGTTTTGTTTGGCTAGGTGTTGGAGGCTCTATTTCTTTTTGTTGTTTTCTTGGTGCTTTTTGTGTTTGTTTATGGGCTGGGTGTGACTTCTCTTGTGTGTTGAGTGTTTCTTTGTTGTTCTATTCTTGGCTTTGGCCTTCCTTCAGTAAATTTGCCTTTTCATAAATAAAAAAAAAAAAAAAAAAAAAAAAAAAAAGTATATTATGGAGTATATTCTCTTCACACAATTATATTTATCATTTCATTATTTTTTTATTAATTAAAATCAATTAAATATATGTGAAAGAAACACCTATTTGCATGAAAGAAAAAAAAAAGAGTAATCATTAGGTAATAAAAAAAAAAATAAAAAAAAAAAGACTAGGAAATAACTAATTGAGACTCCCTTCGTTGAAAAGAAAATCATAGTCTAATAATTAGCTTGAAACTTTTAAGGGATAATTACCCCGGTGGCCATCGAATTGATGACACACTATCAAAATGGCCACTGGATTGGAAAGTTGTTCCAAAATGACCATTTTTGGCGAACTTTGTGACACTAATGGCCATTCCATCCAATTCCATCTACTTCCATCCAATTTCATCAAATGAGTGGCAGTTTGGTAAATAAGGGGATGACATTAATTTATTTTAGATTTTTTTTGGAAATCAATTTTTTCTTTTTTTTGAAAAAAATAATTATATTTAGTGTACGTAAATATATATATATATTTACATACACTAAATATAATTATTCTTTAAAAAAAAAAATGGTTTAGATCATTGCACATGTCTCTTCTTTGTTTTTTAGATTTTTTAGCCTTAATTTTCTTTAGAAAGAAATATATGTATATATATATACATATGTGTGTGTGTTTTTATTTTTGAGATATATATATATATATATATAACATTTGAACTTATTAAAACATATATATATATATATGAGATATGCTATATGTATAAACACTAAATATAATTATTCGTTTCAAAAACAAAAGAAAAAATTGATTTCCAAAAAAAATCTAAAATAAATTAATGGCATCCCCTTATTTACCAAAATGCCACTCATTGGATGAAATTTGATGGAATGGCCATTAGTGTCACAAAGTTCGCCAAAAATGGCCATTTCGGAATAACTTTTCAATCCAGTGGCCATTTTGATAGTGTGTCATCAATTCGATGACCACCGGGGTAATTATCCCAACTTTTAATCCAGTTGATTAATTTGACCAATAAATTAAAGGGAGAATACTGTTTTAGTCCCTATAGTTTGCCATATTATCCATTTTAGTCCCCGTCGTTCCAGCTTTCACCACTTTAGTCCAAACGTTTTCCACTAATTCCTCTTATAATCCCTGCCGTCCAATTCCGTCAGGAATTTTAAAACTGACGTTAATAAAGCGAGGGTAAAATGGTAAAATCATCTCTACCCCTTCCAGAATGTTGTATAAGAAGGGCAAAACTGTAACTTAAATCCATTTATATTAAATCATTTATATATATTAAATCCATTCAAATCAATAAATTAAATTAATTAAATAATAAAAAATTCAAACTTAATTAAATAAAATAAAATAAATAAATAAAATCAATCTGACCATCATCGACCTCACATATTCAATCTGACCACACCGTAAAACTAAAATCCCATCTTGAAAAAAAAATTGAAATACAAATCAAACATTCAAACCCAGAAAAAAAAAAATCAAACATCATCTAACATCTCCATCTGCAACATCATCATCTTCAACATTCAAACTAAACCAAACCCAAACCCACTCCGCCGTTCCACGCCGATGCTTCCTGTGGCTTCTCCGCCGACCCTCCGCAACCTCCTCTTCCTCTTCCTCTTCCTCTTTCGCCTCGACGACCCACAACTCGCGGATCTGGAAAAACAGCAGTCGTCGAAGAGAGAGATCGACGGCAGCAACAACAATTGTAGCAACAAGGAGATAGAGATCGACAGAGCGTGACAGAGGCAAAGGAGTTGGGTCTGGTTTCTTGGGTTTTCGGGTCCAAAAAAAAAAATTGGAGGAGGGTGTGAGAGTTGTTGCAGAGGGAGGATGAAGATGATGATAAAGATGATGGTTTGGTGAATTGGTGGTGGTCGGGGTTTGAAGGGTTGATGATGGTGGTATGGTGGCTAGAGATTTAGGGTTTGGGGAAGAAGAAGATGGTGGCTAGAGATTTAGGGGGCTAGAGATTTAGGGTTTCGGGGTCTGTTTTTAAAGTATATTTTTGAAGAAAAAAAAAAGTTTAATTTCTGGTTGGATTTTTTAAGTTTTTATTATTTAATTTATTAATTTAATTCAATTTATTAATTTGAATGGATTTAATATATATATTAAATTATTTTAATTAGTTTTAATTAATTTGATGGTGTTATTTTTAAATATGTAAATATTTATTATCATCTAAATTTAAAGGGCACTATGGTCATTTTGGCCATTGGAGGGCAAAATTGTCCTTGCAAGCCCCTCAGATATATTAAGGGGCATAAAAGTCATTTTGGCTTATGAACATGTCAGATGGTTTGTTTTTAACGGAAAATGTAACGGAAGGACTTAACGGGTTAATACTGGAACGACGGGGATTAAAATGGATAATATGGCAAACCATAGGGACTAAAACGATATTATCCCTAAATTAAATAAGGAATTTTAAGTAAAATGTTTTTTCTCCTTAAAGGTAAGATAAAAAATAAAAATAAAGGTAAGGAATTTTACTAATTTTAAGTCAGTCTAATTTAAATAAATAAATAAATAAATAAAGGTTATATATATATGGAAAGAAATTCCATTCCTATGTTGAAAAATAAAAAAGTAAAATAAATCAGGCCTAAATTTTGAGACTTTCTCTTTGATTAATATTAATTATAGCAATGTTAAAGTTAAGGACAACAGACACTCGTGTGTCCAAATAAAAAATTATGAAATAATAATAAAGAAAATAAAAATTAGATTTAGCTGTCAGACCACACAAGTGTGCCTGGCTAGTTAATTTGTCATACAACTATACAAGTATGCTTTAGGGACCAAATTGGATGACATTTCCAGTTGTAGTGATATAAGTTATAAGAAAATTAAAAGCAAAATCAACAAAAATCTTTTATCATGACAATCATTATCATCTATTTTTTTAAAAGAGCTTTCGAATCATATTGACTTTGAGGGATTGGTTATGGAAGGTGAGAAAAAGTGTTGGTATGATATTAACCATTTTTTAGGAACAATTTCATGGTTCGTCCCAATGTAAAATTAGTTTTCAAATATTAAAGTTGTTACTAAAATTAACTCAAAATTAACCATGAGTTGTTTCCAAAAATTGTTGCTATTATAACTATGTAGGTATGATAGTCGAGACCAAACTTTGAAACCAAATGCAATTGATTGATGGGGCCTGTCTTATCTTCTAACACATGACTCTCGTGGATTTGAAAATTATATAATTTTTTTCTCTTCACCAATTTTTGCTTATTCTTTTTCAAAAATAAATAGATAAACTTATTTTTAATTAGAGATTTCATTCTGAAACTCAATTTTCCATATAACAGTTTGAATTTGAGATATTGTCGACTGAACGAGCATTATCAAGTTATAATGGACATTAGTTTGCAAGGTTTGATTAGTTAGAACAATAACCTTTTAAGTTTATAATTCTATAAAAACCTGCTAATTCTATAAAAACTTCGTCACTTCTTAATAAAACCGGACTAAACTCTAGGTTTTACACCTTAATTAATTCTAAAGATATAATCCAATCACTTCTAAATTCTTATCACCTATAAACATGTCTAAAAGCTTTTGAATATTTTGTGACCCCTCTTTATTACTCCATGTCATCCTAGAGCCAGAAAAACTCAAGAGTTAAGTCTATTAAATTACAATCCTCCACTACTTGCTTAAACTTGATCATCCTAGTAACCCTACTATTCGAACCACCCACATTTTCATTCATATTCAGCATCTCATTAAAATCACCCTCACATATCCATGGTCAGATTAGGGATTTAGGATTCCCATAAAATCCCGAAAATGTCCACGCCCTCATCCACCCAACAACTGCATCAATGTGATTCTTAGAAAAGAATAACACTGACACATCCCACTTATACTTCCACATTAAAAGCAAGCCCTCGTTTTTCCCTTACGTACAGTCCAGGGACGGACCTTGGGCTGGGCTAGGGTGGGCTCAAGCCCACCCTAGCCTTTTTTTAAAAAAAATTGAAAGTTCAAAAAAAAATTAAAAAAAAATGATATCAGTGAAACCTGTAGGACTGTGATTGTCTAACAGCTATATACCTATATATACTATGCAACTACTTTCACGAGTCTCGAGGCATCATAAAGGCAGCAATCATGTTTCAAATTTATATTTTTCTTATTTTTTGTTTTTATTTATTATTATTTTTTTCTCTTCTGACTACTGCACATCGCAGCAATAAGCAGGTTTTTTTTAATTATTATTATTATTATTTTTTTTTTTGCTTTTTCTTTAGTAATTCTTTTCTTTCTCATTTTTCTCTAAATTTTAGTTCAACCTCTTTATCAACATCAATAATTCATCTTCCAATTAGGTATATTTTTATGAATATTATAAATTTAAATATTTTGTTTCGTAATTAAGTTTTAGAATTAATCTAATTATTAGTTATTCTAATTTTAATTTACAAATTAACATTAATGTTTAATAAATTTCTTTTTGTTTTGGTTGAAATTTAAATACATGCTTATTAATTTTTTTAATTATTCTTTTGTTTTTAAATTTGTTAGCAAATAGTAATAGGATACAGTTTAATTAGTATTTGATTGTATTTACATTTCATGTTTATTTTATAATTTGTTTTAACTTTATTTTTTTATTAATTTTTTAATGTATTTAATGTATTTATTTAGAATATACATTTATAGAGTAATCTCCATTTTGTCTTCTTAACTGGGTGTATCTTTATTTTTAATTAATACAATTTTCTCATAATGTTAATGACCGGAAAAAAAAAAAAAATTTATTCTAGCCCACCCTAGTGTTTAATCTTGGTTACGTCCCTGGTACAGTCCACAATGTAACCCAAATGCTTTTTTATCTTACTAGGTCTACAAATACAAACATCAAAGGAAAACAAATCCCAAGGAAAACCTTCTAAGAACCCTTTTCAGGATTGGGGCTGTGAGGCGGAACTCTGTGGAGGCAAGGGGGCTATGAACCCACGGCTCATATTAAAAAACAATTAAAAATTATATATTTTACAATTTAATCCTATCAATTTCAAGTTTTTATAATTTGGCCCTTCCAACTACAGATTCTAACTTCCGCCCCTGCGCACGAGGATTACCCAGTCTGGCAGTCTCTATACGTTCCATAAGGAAAATCATGGCTCTCGGTGGGCGTGAACCCCAAGCTCCGCAGATAAAGAAGTTTCAACCAACACCCCTTCTCAAGGATAGACCTTAGGCTAGGCTAGGGTAGTCTCTAACATTTTTTTAAAAAAATTGAGAAGTTAAAAAAATAAATTAATAATTGATATCAGTTAAAAGTTAAAACTGTGTAGGACTAGAAATAGCAACAACTATATATATTTGGTTGCTCATTTGAAGATTTGTACGTTTTACCTACTTCAAATTTCTTCACGACTCATGAGGCATAAAGTGATAAAGGTAACATTAAATAGGTCAATAATATCAATTATTTTTTTCTCTTATCTTTCTCCGAATTTTAGTCCAACATCTTTATCAACATCAATAATTCATCTTCCAATTAGATATATTTTTATGAATATTGTAAATTTAAATATTTTATTTTGTAATTAAATTTTAGAATTAATCTAATTATTAGTTATTTGAATTTTAATTTACAAATTAACATTATTATTTAATGAATTTCTTTTTGTTTTGGTTGAAATTTATATACATGCTTATTAATTTTTTTTTCTTAATTATTCTTTTGTTTTTAGATTTGTTAGTAAATAGTAATATAAGTGTCCATTTATTTTTCTATGTGACTTGAATGCTCCATCCAGAGACGGACCTTGGGCTGGGCTACGGTGGGCACAAGCCCACCCTAGCCTTTTTTTAAAAAAAAAAATTGAAAAGTTATTTATTATTGTTTTTTTAATAATTGATATCAGTTAAAAGTTAAAACTGTGTAGGATTTTTTTTTTTTTTTGATAGATGAAACAAACATTACACAGGAAAAACAACAAGAGGCTTAGGAATAAGCCATAACACCTCCTTATAGGAGGAAAAAGCCATTAGAGCCAACTTATGAGCAAAGGTATTTCCAGATTTGGAAATCGCTTTACCCAACCTACAGCCAGCTTCTAAAAGAAAGACTTTGATATCATTTACAATGAATTTTGAATCCCTAAAAGAGGGAAGAGGATCTTCAATAGCCGCAACCGCCAACGAAGAAGACATTTCAGCCACATCAACCCGGACATTATAAAACTGAGCAAAAAGCAGCCCTTCCCGCAAAGCAATTAATTCACCATCTATAGAATTGAAATTTCCAGTCAATTGCTTTGCTCTGCCAGCAATCACCAAGCCTTTATCATCCTGAATAGCCATCCCCACAGCAATAGACCGCCCCTTCTTCCTCCTAACAACCGATGTATTTAACTTCAGCTTGCCTGGAGGTGGAGCAACCCACTCAACTAACTGCCTTTCCACCACAGCTCTCGGTCTAGAAGAGATAGCACAGTTAGATAGCTGGAATTCTTCCAAAAAAGCCTCTGCCCTTGAAACCAATAATTCCGCACACTTACTCGAACCACAATTCAAAACAGAGTTCCTATTCTCCCAAATGGCCCACGAAATAACACAAAATCTCCTAAATTCTGCCTTACTCACAGAGGACAAAACCCTCCCAAAAATGTCCAAAGCTGTTACTTGCTGCACTTCAAACAACCCACTGTCAAACCTAGCATAACTCCATGCTTTTTTAGCCTCCTTACATCTAAATAATGCATGAACAACAGATTCACACAAACCAGAACATCTGGTACAACTAGGAGAATCAACAATTCTCCTCTTCCAAATCTTCTCCATTGTTGGCAAAATATCCAAAACTGCCCGCCAAACAAAAATTCGGATTTTCGGCGGCACTTCGAGACTCCATAAAGATTTCCACCAAGAAAAAGAAGAAGAAGAATTTGAAGCTGAAGCTACTAACCTGTTCTCAACAGCCAGCCTATATCCACTCTGAACCGAATAGGCCCCATTAGATTCAAAATGCCATTTCAGCTCATCCCTGCCTCCACACCAGCTGACAGGAATGGATTGCACCACTTCATAATCAATCGGCAGCAGCTCTGCTCTCAATTTCTCCACATCCCAATCACGCCTATTCCTAGTCAGCAAATCAGCCACCACCATATCAGACTCAGAATTGCTTGAAATAGTTCTGAAAGAACTCAACCTTGGCAGCCATGGATCATGAAACACCTTGATATTCAACCCATCACCCACCACCCATCGCAACCCCTTATCCAACAACCCCCTACCCCAAATTAAACTTCTCCATAAATGGGAACATCCCCCTTTAACCGAGGCTGATAAGAAATCACCATCACGAAAATACTTAGCTTTCAACACCTGGACAGCTAATGAATCATTTCCCTTCATCACTCTCCAAGCTTGCTTAGCCAGTAAAGCTTGATTAAAACTCTGTAAATCCTTAAACCCAAGACCCCCACTATGCTTAGGAATACACATCTTATCCCAACTTAACCAACTAATTTTTCTCTTCCCACCTTTTGACCCCCACCAAAACTTAGAAGATAAAGCTGACAGCTCATTACATAAACCAATCGGAAGCTGAAACAAACTCATAGCATAATTAGGAACCGCTTGAGCTACCGCTTTAATCAAAACTTCCTTTCCCCCAAAAGAAAATTGACTATCCTTCCATCCCCTAAAAATCTTCTCTACTCGAACCTTAATATCCTGGAATTCCCTCTTTTTATTCCTTCCTACCATAGAAGGAAGACCTAAATATTTATCCTGGCAATTACTATCCAAAATACCTAACATCTCTCGGATTTCTGCTCTACTACTAATCTCAATATTAGGACTAAAACTGATTTTAGATTTGCTAAAATTAATTTGTTGACCCGAACCCCTTTCGTAAACTGAGAGTATCTTCTTAATACAATAACCACTCTCTTTAGAAGCCCTACAAAACACAATACTATCGTCAGCAAAGAACATATGGCTGACAATTGGACTACCCCTACAGCACTTAAACCCCAAACCCCTACCATTCTTTTCGGAATCAGAAATCAGACCTGACAAAGCCTCCGCACAAATCAAAAATAAATAAGGAGAAAGAGGACAGCCTTGTCTAAGCCCTCTAGTAGGATTAACAGAACCCACCACATTACCATTAAGAAGGAAAGAAAGAGTAGTAGTAGAAATGCAGTCCATTACTAACTTAGACCATGAATCCGGAAAATTCATTTTATTCATGACAGCTAACAGAAAGCTCCACTCCACCCTATCATAAGCCTTACTCATATCCACTTTTACAGCCATCAAACCCCTTTTACCATGTTTTTTCCTAGCTATAGAATGGAGAAACTCAAAAGCAACCATCACATTATCATAAATCTGTCTCCCTGGCACAAAAGCAGACTGATTACAAGAGATTAAATCCGGAATAAGACTCTTTAATCGACAAGCCATCGCCTTTGTCACAGTTTTATACACAACACTACATAAAGAAATCGGCCGAAAATCATTAGGGGAATTAGGATTCTGAATTTTCGGAATAAGAACCACTGTAGTTTTATTAAACTCCCTCACAGATGCCTCACCATTCAGAATTCTAAGACAGACCCTAGTAAAATCCTCCCCTAAAATTCCCCAAAACTTCTGAAAAAAGATGGCATGAAAACCATCCGGTCCCGGAGCCTTGGTAGGACTTAGATCAAAAACAGCATTCTTAACCTCCAAAGAAGAGTAAACAGCCCCCAACCCACTCCTATTATTATTAGAAAGCCTAGTTTTAATCCCTACAGAAGCTTTCCTAATATCAAAATCAGAAGGAGACGAAGACTGATAAACAGTAGAGAAAAACTTTTTAATAACAAAAGCCAGACCAACATCTGTATCAAAAATCTGCCCATCACAATCAACTAACCTCTCAATATAATTCTTCCTCTTCCTAGCAGTTGCTGTCGCATGGAAATACTTCGAATTCCGATCACCCGCAGCCAGCCACTCAGCCCGTGACCTTTGCTTCCAATATAATTCCTCACGATCCAGCAACCCTTCCTCCAAACTTTCCAAATTTTTTATAGAATCCATCACTCCATCATTCTCACACGACCTATACAAACTCTCTATCTCCTTTTGCATTTCCGAAATTTGATTCCCCAACCTATAAAATCTTATCTTACTCCACCCAACTAAACTTTTAGCACAAAGCTCCAGCTTTCTATGAAAATCCTCCCCTGAAACAGAACTACCGTTATCCCTCCAAAAATTCTGCACTACCCTACCCAAATCCTCTTCTTTCAACCAGAACGGCTCAAACCGAAAAGACTGACTACTTCTCTTCTGGGGAGCCTGAACCTTGAAAAAACTAAGGAGAATTGGACGATGGTCCGAAGAATGAAACCCCAAATGACTCACTGAAACATGATTAAACCTATCCCTCCATTGATTATCTGCAAAAAACCTATCTAGTCTTTCCTGAACATTACCTAGCCCAGCTCTCCTATTATTCCAAGTATGCTTAGGACCAGACCAGCCCAGATCATTCAAATCACTATCATCAATAACCTTTCTAAACTGAATAATACCCGCAATAGACTTCTCAGACCCCCCACTCTTCTCAGAAAGACATAACAATTCATTGAAATCCCCTCCACAAACCCATGGTAACCCATCCACCTCTCTCAATCTACTCAACAGGGACCACGACTGCTTCCTCCTGCTAGTACAAGGATCCCCGTAGAATCCCGAAAACCTCCAACGAAACCCATCAGACATCAGAATGATTGCATCGATATGACCTATAGAAGAAGAGATAACTGAGACCCCCAAATCTGCCCGCCATAACAACATCAAACCACCACTCTGACCATTACTATCCACCACAAATCCATCACCAAAACGCAACGAATCCCTAACCTTCTCTGCTTTCTGCCCACCTAGCTTAGTTTCAGACAGAAACACAAAATCAGGGGAATGCTTCTTGAGCAACCTCTTCAAAGCTGCGAACGCACGAGGATTCCCCAAACCTCGTACGTTCCAACTGAGACCAATCATAACTCTCGGCAGGCCTGGATTCCAGGCACCGCCAAATTCCCAACTTCCTCACTAGCACCACTACTCTTCCCCTTTTTCACCTGACTGCTCTCTTTCAACAAACTCCCTGTTCCTTTTCTTTTCCCTAATTGATTCCCCATATCCTTACTAACCTGTAACAAATTGATTTGACCTTCCCTTGCTGATCGTTTCCATTTTCGTTGCACCTTCAACACTGGCGAACTAACCATCTCGGTCTCCTCTGATTTACCAACTGAAATATCTGAAACCATTGCACCCATTTTAACTGGACTTTCTAACACACCCCCTTTGGGCCGCCCACTTTCACCCAACTCCAATTGGGCCTTTTTAATATTCATACTCTCACTTGGGCTTTCGGCCCAAACTTTAGATACCAACATTGGATCAGACCCGACTGAAATGGGTAGGTCATCCATTTCTACCCCCACCTTCTTCTTCCTTGTAACCTCCTCAATATTCTGCCTGGCTCCCTGCTGGATATCAATCAACCCAACTGCTTCTTGATGAAAATCCTCACTTCCCTTCTCATTTCTCTCCTCATTCCGATTAATCATAGTAGTCACCTTCACAGCTGGTTTAGCAGAAGAATTCCCTTTCCGTTTATCCAACATCGAAGCTCTCATCCATGGCCCAAAATTAGTCATTTTCCCCTTCAAGGCTTCCGATCTTGCTTCTTCATCCTGACACTCCTTAATCACATGACCAATTTTCCCACAAACATAACAGAATTCTGGCAATCGTTCATATTTCAACCCAACCCTCAGAATTTTATCAGAAGTATCTAATTTCAATCGAAGCCACCTCTTCAAAGGTTTGGGAATTTCTAATTGAACTTTAACTCTAATAAATTTTCCCCAACACTCCTTGGAATCCAACGGAATCTCTATCACTTCACCAATCTGTTCAGCCAACCACTTAGCTGTTTTTCGATTCATACACATAATAGGCACATCATGAATTTGAACCCATAACTCTACTCTATTAAACCCCAGCAACGAGATATCTCCCATTCCAGCCGGTTTTTCTAAAGCAATCAGACTTTTATCAAAATACCATGGCCCTCTCTGCCATATCCTATTCCTCTCCTCCTGATTTTGGAAATAAAACATAAAGACATTATCCCCAACAGCTTCTATTTCTACTTTCCCAAACTGACTCCATAACTGCTCCATTAACCCCTTGAAAGCTTCTCTATTAACCTTTTTACCGGAGAGAACCTTCCCTACTAAGCAAAGTTTAACATCTGCAATCCCTTCTCTCTGAACTTCTTCCGGCATCTCATGGACTTCCACATCTTCATCAGCTATGGATAGATTATTATAAAGCTTTGAAATCTCAGACTCCATGATAAAACCCAACCTAGACAGAACTAGAAATAATTCCAGAAAGCCACCGCCTCTTCAAACCACAAAGACAAACTCCTAAAAGACCCACTCCTTTTACACTGTTTACTCAGAGAGAAAAAAGCGAAAAGACACTAAAACTGTGTAGGATTAGGAATAGCAACATCTATATATACTTGGTTGCTCATTTGAAGACTTGTTATCTACTTCATTTCTCTTCATGACTCACGAGGCATAAAGTGATAAAGGCGATATCAAACACGTCAGTAATATCAATTTTTTTTCTTTTTCCTTAATAGTTCTTTTCTCTCATCTTTTTCCAAATTTTAGTTCAACATATTTATCAACATCAATAATTCATCTTCCAATTAGGTATATTTTTATGAATATTGTAAATTTAAATATTTTATTTTGTAATTAAATTTTAGGATTAATCTAATTATTAGTTATTTGAATTTTAATTTACAAATTAACATTATTGTTTAATAAATTTCTTTTTGTTTTGGTTGAAATTTATATACATGCTTGTTAATTTTTTTTTAATTATTCTTTTGTATTTAGATTTGTTAGTAAATAGTAATATAAGTGTATATTTATTTTTCTATGTGACGTGAATGCTCCATCATAACTAAACTAAACTAATAATTAAATAAATTATACTTTTTTTAGTAAATAATGAATTAGATTTCCTTTAACATTGTATTTGTATATTTCAAATAAATCAACTAATATTATAATATAAGAACATTATATATGTAAATAATTTCTTATTTCTTGATGTTTATAGAAGTAACAAAATAAGAATTAATTTAATGACATATTTTTGTGTCTTTTTTTACTGGGTGTATCTTTATTTTTAATTAATGCAATTTTCTCATAATATTAATGATCGAAAAGAAAAATTATTCTAACCTACCCTAGTATTTAATCATGGTTACGTCTCTAGCTCCATCATAACTAAACTAAACTAATAATTAAATAAATTATACTTTTTTTTAGTAAATAATGAATTAGATTTCCTTTAACATTGTATTTGTATATTTCAAATAAATCAACTAATATTATAATATAAGAACATTATATATGTAAATGATTTCTCATTTCTTGATGTATATAGAAGTAATAAAATAAGAATTAATTTAATGACTTATTTTTGTGTCTTTTTTACTGGGTGTATCTTTATTTTATTTAATGCAATTTTCTCATAATGTTAATAATCGGAAAAAAAAAATAATTATTCTGTTTAATCCTGGTTACGTTCCTGCCCCTTCTATCTCTGATAAGACAATCATCTCATAAATACATAGAAAGCAACCTTTTCAGTTTTTATTGTGAAAGATATGTTTTAACACAATCTCAACGGTCACTCTCCCTTTATCTATCAATCATCTTAGAGATTCAAACTAAGATAACAAACCCGATTTATTGGCTTAACCAGTAATCACATCCTATATATTAATTATAGTAAATATCTAATCTTTCGGAAAAAAAAAAAATATTCCAGTAAGACAAATGTACCACTAAATCTCATATTTCTTCATTTTAGATATTAACCTGAAAATCTCAATTATAAAATTTAAAACTTTTACTAGCTAGCAAAAGTTGTCAGAGTATCTAAAAATTCCTTGAACTATAACAAAATCACCCAAAAAAAATTCACAGCTTTGTTCACATGAAGACCAATTTAAAATCTCAAGCCTATTAACATCTGCACCTTCATCAAGAGACATTTTCACCACATCGTCCACAACACTAGTTATAAACTTATAATAGTCTTTGTCCTTTATGTTTCCACCACCCATATTTGTCATACTTCTCCTAGAACTCATTTTAGCCCTTAACACCGGAGGTTCAAACCGTCCACAGTTCATTCCTAATTTATATCATCATCCGGTCCATACTCCTCCTTACACCTTCCCTATTCACATCCTCATTGGCTCTCAGCCTTTGAAAGGGAACTTTCGGTTTCTGAAGTGGAGAAGCTCTAAGCAACCACCCAAACTTTATAGAAGAGGCTTCTAATACCTCACTTCCCGCCTAATCACCTCTTCTAGACGTCTACTTCATGATAGCCAACTTCTCCCCCCTTTTTTTTTTTTTTCGTTGAAGGGACAAAACTTCATTAAACAACATAATGTAATGAAACTACAAATTGGCAAATAACACATTTGTGCCACACCAGTCCAACAAATTAATTTAAAAGTTATTCTAAATCTCAGGGGCCTTCAATGTCTTGTACCGAAGACTATATATTAATATTAAAATAAAGAGAGAAATGCAATAGTAACCATAGGAAACATTAAACTTTTGTTAGTAACCACTTTTGAAAATTTAATTGTTAATAACCACTTTTTAAAAAAAAATTCAGTGTATGTCCATAAATTACCAGAGTTCCCCTGAAAATAGTTTTTTAAAAACCTCGAAGCAAACTTGAAATCACGACTAAATTGAAAATGTCCAAACTTGAAATCATTACTAAATTGAAATGTCAAAACTTGAAATCATGCCTAATTTGAAATATCAAAACTTGAAATGTGGACTATATTGAAATTTTCTCCTTCTTCTTCCTCTTCTTCTTCCTCTCCTCAAATTAGGTTTAGGGTTTTTTGTTTTTCTTTTTTTGTTGCAGACCACATCGCCGGCGGAGGGGGGATTGATTCCGTCGCCCATCGCCACCCCATCGCCGGCAAAGCAGCAGCACATGCCACCAGTCCACCCCGTCGCACGACGCACGTCGGCTGGCGTGAACGACGCGTCGCTCAGCGGTTCCCCAAGCCCAGATCCTTTGCCAACCTCTGCCGCGAAGCCTAGAAGGTCGTCGGCGCTCGGCGACACCTTCGTCGGCGTTGGTGACCCTCAAAGCACGCCGGAGAGAGGGAGATCGGGGGAGAGAGAGAGAGAGAGAGAGAGAGAGAGAGAGAGAGAGAGAGAGAGAGAGAGAGAGAGAAATCGGAGAGAGAGAGCAGAGGAGAGAGAAAAGAAAGGAGAGAAAAGAAGAGAGAGAGAGTGATTGGGGACTCTTTTTATATGAGGGTTTTCCAGTAATTTTACAAAAAAATGGTTATTAATAAATAAAAATTCGTTTGTGGTTAAAAACAAAAATTCCCTAATATTTGTGGTCGCTCTAGGTAATTTCCACTAAAATAAAAGGCATAAGATCCAAAACATAGGGAAAAAAACAGCAACCAAATTCACAAATCCATAGTATTTCAAAGAAATAATTCACAAGTCTACACTAACCTTTACTAATTCATTTCATTTTCAACTTGCCCACAAGGTCACTACCAATCATAAAACGTAATGGCTTCATATATAACATATGTCAAACCAAAATATCCAAAATACAAAAAATAACTAAATCAAACACTACAAGAAAAACTATATTTCTTGACAGTTTTTTAATGACAGTCTTACAAAACTGTCAACTATTATAAATTTGTTAACAGTTTTGTAAAACTGTCATTAAAAAACTGTCAACTATTTTCAAAATTTTTATTTATTTTTAATAATTTTTTTAAACTTTTACTTTCTATTTTCAACTCCAAACAAAATCTCGATATGGATTTATTTTACAATAAGATATCGGTTTTTGGGCAAACCGATATTGGATAAGTAAGATTTTAAATTTAATAAATTTACTTTTAAATCATTTATTTTTTAAAAATTCAAAACTTTTTTTTTTTTTAAATGTTTATTTATTTTGCACCCTCTTGTTTCATACTAAGAGACACGTTAATAATTCAATTACCCATATAAATTAGTAATCTGAGTCTTACATTTGTTCATTAAATTACAAGATGCAAGTAGATAAATATCTCCCTTGACCCTTGTAGTGAGAGTTGTATTCCAAATCATGCTTATTACAATTGATGTCACGAGTCTTCTATAAGTCATGTTTGGTTGGATGTAATGGAATGGAATAGAATGGAAAGAAAGCTATTCCATTCGTTTGGTTTGTTAAAATTCAATGGAATGGTGATTCCATTGGAAAGGAGATTTCACCATTTTGGTGGAATGGGCATTCCATCTAAAAACCAAATGAATGCCCATTCCATTTCAAACTAAAATTTATATTCCATAAATACCCTCATATGCCCTAACTTCATTCCAAAAATACCCTCCTTTCCAAAAATAAAATAATATAATATATGAATAATATATAATAATACAATATATTAATATATTAATTTGTATATTATAATATATATATATATATTAGAGGAAATAGGCAGTTTTAGCCAAAAATTAAGGGGATGTATTGTTTTTGTCCAACATTATTATTTTTATTGTTTTTGTCATTAAATGGGTTGTGAGGACATAATTGTCCCTATTTTTTTTCTTAATCTCTTCTCTCTCCTTCTCTCTCTCATTTACACCAGAATCTTTTTTTTTTCTTTCTCTCTCTCCTTTTCTCTCTCACATGTTCTTCTTCTTCTTCTTTCTCTCCTCTCTTCTCTTTCTCTCTCACGCCTTCTTCTTCCAGATTTCCTCCTCTCTTCTCTTTATATTTCTCATTTTTTTTCCAGATTTTTAAAAACAAAATCAGTTTTTTTTTTTTTTTTTTTGAAAAATTTCCAGATTTCCAATAGGTTTTCCAGTTTGACCACGATCTGGTCCAGATCAGGCAACCTCAAACCCATATTTGAAAAAAAAAAAAAAAATTGAAAAATTTCCAAATTTTTAATAAAAAAAATCAGGTTTTTTTTTTTTTTTTTTTGAAAAATTTCCAGATTTTAAAGAGATTTGGATTTGAGTGTTAGTTGTTGATTTTAAGGGTGATTGTGGTTGTGGTTGTGGTTAAGTTTGAGTATTGTTTGTTTAAAAAAAATTCAGATTTTGTTTTGTTCAAAAAAATTTCCAGCATTTTCAGGTTTAAAATTTTTTCATATTTTGTTTTGTTCAAAAAATTTTCCAAAAGTTTCTGGTTGAATTTTTTTTTTCAGGTTTTAAATTGTGTGTTACTAGTATGTTTAATTGAATGTTACTGGTGTGTTTAATTGGTTAATACTCGTGTGTTTAAATTAAACACACCAAGCCACCAATTAAACACACTAGGTAAAAACAATTAAACACACCTGTGTAAAACGAATTAAACACACCAGACCACCAATTAAACACACCAGGCAAAAATAATTAAACACACCAGGGCAAAACAAATTAAACACACCAGGGCAAAACAAATTAAACACACCAAGCAAAAACAATTAAACACACCAGAGCAAAACGAATTAAACACACTAGGGCAAAACGAATTAAACACACTAGGCCATCAATTAAACACATCATGCTACTCATTAAACACACCAGACAAAACTCATTAAACACACCAAGACAAACCGAATTAAACACACATGTGTTTAATTGTTTTTGCTCTGGTGTGTTTAATTTGTTTTGCTTGGTGTGTTTAATTCGTTTTACTCTGATGTGTTTAATTCATTTTTGTCTGGTGTGTTTAATTCGTTTCAAATACACCATGGTAAAAAAAATTAAACACACCAAACAAAAACAATTAAACACATCAGAGCAAAACGAATTAAACACACAAGGGCAAAACAAATTAAACACACCAGGCCATCAATTAAACATATCAGGCCACCAATTAAACACACCAGACAGAACTCATTAAACACACCAAGGCAAACCGAATTAAACACACATGTGTTTAATTGTTTTTGCTCTGGTGTGTTTAATTCGTTTTGCTTGGTGTGTTTAATTCGTTTTGTCTGGTGTGTTTAATTCGTTTTTGCCTGATGTGTTTAATTCGTTTTGCCTGGTGTGTTTAATTGTTTTTGCCCTGGTGTGTCTAATGAGTTTTGTCTAGTGTGTTTAATTGGTGGCTTAGTGTGTTTAAACAAAATAAAATCTGAAATTTTTTATTTGATAAAAATCAAATCTGAAAAAATCTGAATTTTTTTTTCAACAAAACTCAAACTCAAATACAACTCCCACCATTCATAAAAACAACCACAACCCAAATTTAAACAGAAACAGAAACACAAATCTGAAATTTTTTTAAAAAAGTGAAAGAGAAAGAGAAGAGAGGAGAAAGAAGAAGAAGATGAAGAGAGAAGGAGAGAGAGAGAGAGAGAGAAAGAAAAAAAAAGATATTGTGGAAAGGAGAGAGAAGAAGAAAAAGAAAAAAAAAGAAATTTTTTTTATAAATAAGGGCAATCTTGTCCAAAAAGTGGATATGTTGACAAAAACAATAAAAATGATAATTTTAGACAAAAACAATAAACCTACTAATTTTTTGGCTAGTTTTAAAGTTCTCCCTATATATTATATATAATATATATAATATAATATAATATAATATCTATAATATTAATATATAATATATTAATATAATATATATTATAATATATATAATATATATATTATATATACTTTTATATATTTTTATTATTATTATCCATAATATATTATGTTATTAAGAATATTTTATAATTGGGGTATTTTGGTCAAAATATAGTTAACTCTATTTCATTCCGTTGTTAACCAAACAAAATAATACTAATACAGAGACTAATTCTAAAGTTCCAACCCAACAAATAACTTAGTTTTCATTTCCTTTCCGTTCCTATTCTCATTCTCATTCTCATTACCATTCTGATTACCATTCCATCATGTAACCAAATGTGATCATATAGTATAGACTAATAACTCGACTATATATATTTTAAAAAATATAATTTTATTAAAAGTTTCAATAAATATTTTTTAATATTTGTTGTCGTAAAAATTAGAATTTTGATTAGTTGAATAAATTTAAATTTATCTAACAAGGGTTTTTTTTTTTTTTTTTTTTTTTTTTTTTTTTTTTTTCTAATAACTCATATAAGTTATATATAAATATTATTCAATTATTAACACATCAAATCTTGTAGTCAAGTGGTAAAGGCTTACAACTTTTGACTTGAGGTTTCAAGTTCAATTCTTAACATTAGCATTCTTGACTGTCAAGAAAACATTTATTGACACATCCCATGTTTTGTATCTCACTAGATAATCTAAATAGACAACAAAAATAATAAAAACCTTGCAAGTGTACAAATCCTAAGCTAGGTGAATGGTGAATATAACTATGATACTCTAAGGCTTTAATCTAACTAAAAATATAAAAACAAAGACTCTAACTCACACACACGAAACATTTTCGACAGTGCAATTAACCCTCGAAAATATTGTCATTTAGGACGGCTAAATCTAAGGCCGTCTCTTATATTGCAAATAGAGGTACTATATTTTCGAGGGTCGAAAATAGTCATTTCGTCGTTGGAAATATATATATATATTTTTTAGCGGAATGCTTGGCGCCAATAGTATCATCGACAACATTAATTTTACGGTCGAAAATGGTGAAAATTTTGTTTAAAATATTACCGATGAAAGGGGACCGTCGAATATATCCTGAGAAGCGGTCGAAATTTTTTTTTTTTTGGTTCATACTATATTCGAGGGTATATTGCTGTTGGAATTAGACTTAAAATGTGTTAAATTGAACTTTTCATCTAGTGGTAAACATTTGCACCAAATGTATCATCGACAGTATTTAAATTGGCCCTCGGAAATGGTAAAAACAATGTAGTTTTGGTTTACATTGAAGAACCAAAATGACATCATTTTGGTTTATATATATATATACATGTGACTTATTACTAGAAAAAACCCTATTGCCTTCTTCTCAGTCATTGCTCGTCTTTTCCTCTGGTTTGCTCTGATTCCAATTCTGACCTAAGTTATCATCTCGAAAGGTAATTTATTTTTTATAATTTTTTATTCATTTTGTTTTGATTTCATGATGGTTGTTGATTCCTAATGAATATCTCTACACTCTTCTGATGTTGTTGTTGTTGTTGTTTTTTTTTTTTTTTTTTTTTTAATAATTATTTTTATTTCTTATAAAACCATAGCTTTCCCATTTCTTCATTTTATCTGTTTTTGTGTTTCTTATTTGATTATTTTTCCTTTTTGGGTTTTATTTAAGGTTTTTTTTTTTCTTCATGTTTCTTCTTTAATTATTTATGCTATTATTATTATTGTTATTGTTGTTGTTGTTGTTGATGTTGTTTTACTCTTCCTTTGATTTCTCTTTTTCTGGGTCTGTTTTGTTTCGAGATAGTTTCTAGGTTCTTGAGAAACTGAAGCTTCTGGTGGGATTTCTTATGGTATAGAGAGTTTATTAGCTAGGTAGATAATGAGAGAAAGAATAAGACTTCGTATATTTTTACCAAACAAAGTAGACAAATCTCTGGTCACTGGTCATGTGTTTATACTCTCTAGATATTTTTTTATTGGTCAATTTCAACTATTCACTTTGATTCCATGATTTCTTTCTCATTTCAACTTTAAATCTCTATTGAGTTTGATTTTGAATCCCTTTTCTCATCTTCTTCTATTTGCCGTTTCTTTTACTCACTGATTCATTATCTGTAAAAATAAAATTAAAATAAAATAAAATAAAATAAAAAAATTGGCCAATTTCAACTATTCACTTTGATTCCATGATTTCTCTCTCATTTCAACTTGTCTACTGGGTTTGATTTTGAATCTCTTTTCGCATCTTCTTCTATTTGCCGTTTCTTTTACTCACTGATTCACTATCTCTATATGTGAGATTGCTTGCCCAAGCTCTAAATTTTTTGTCTTTGCTTTCAATCTCTTGTTATTATCACATGATAATTTGCTTTTTAATTGTGTGCAGGTATTAAGATAGGCAGCTAACATTCGGTGGCAAGATCTTGAAGTTGATAGTTTAACAAATAACTAAACATGATGAAGATATTCACGACAAGGTAATGGTGTCTCACTCAAGTCGTATGATTCTCTTTTAGTTGGCATGTAAATTGCATGGTGTCTACATAAATACTTATATTAAAAATTATAACCTAGCATGGTGTCTACTTAGATTTAATAATTGGAATTCATTAAGAACAAAGAGAATATGAATAACATATGAACCATAAAATAAGATATCTATTCTAGGTTATTCATGAATCAACTTCCCTTAATTGAGTCATAAATCAATTAATTGTTGTTACTAAGGATAGATTCGTATGGTATCCGACTTGTATCCTTGCAACATAGATTCTAAAATCATGCTCCAAAGATGGTCAATCAAAGAAACAAAAATAATATAAAAACAATTCTTATGGAGAATTGAATTCCTCATGTAAGAAAAATAATAGTTCATTAAAACAAAACTTGTCTATGAAATTGAAATCATTTCTAGGGCTTCAAGTTGGCCCTAAATAATAAGAAAATTAGCTAGAAATAAAAACTAGGAAAATAAATAAAAACATCTAATCTAAGGAAAGGTAGACGAAGATAATGTTGATGGAGTCTTCACTACAACAGATTGGGTATTTTACGGCGCGTAAAAAAACGCCGTAAATGACTATTTACGGCGTTCATCTGCAAGCCATATTAGATGACATCGTGAATGATATCCCTCAATTACGACGTACAAAACGCGCCGTTAATAACATTTGAAAAACGCTGTAAATGACCACTTTTATGGCATTCAGCTGTATGTCTTGAATGATCTCTTTTTTAGAGCGTACTAAACACGCCGTAAATATGTATTAAAAAAAAATAATTTATGACCCTACAGCCACTCACCCGCCATGCACGACCCACACACAATTAAATGGTGTTCTTATGGAGTGTTGAACTCAACACTCATGAGTAAACCAAGTCAAGCCTTATCCACCTTGCTGCTGTTTTGATTGTGCTACCAAATGCATAATTTTTATATATAACCTCTATTTGTTATTAAAATTTTATTGATTATTTTTCAATCAAAGTTTTATTTGTAGATCGATTCCACTAATTTAAATTTTATTTTTATATGATAAACAAATTGATACTTAAAAAAATTTATTATAACATTTAATTAAACTATTTTGTTAAAATCATATATTGTCAGATCAAAGGGTCAATCGTTAATCGTACTCGAAAGTAGACATGACCTCGGTTCCGGTTCTCGATTCAGAACCGGTGGTTTCGATTTTCGATTTGGAACCAGCGGTTTCGGTTTTCGATTCGGAACCAAAGGTTTTGGTTTCGGTTTCGGTTCTGACGGTTTGGTTCTTTTTTAAAAATAATAGAAAACCTCTCAATATTAATAGTTATTGATCCTTATGAAGAACTTATTGGGAAAAAAACAAAATTCATCACGATAGAGAACCACTTTGGATGAACAAAATGATCCATATATATTACATCATTTTGGGAAAGACACACAATAGGTAAGCCGTAAATAATCCTTTTTTACGGTGTTCTTTAAATGCACGTCATAAATAATCTCTTTTTTATGGCATTCCTCAAATGCACGTCGTAAATAATCTTTTTTTTACGGCGTTCCTCATATGTGTACCGTAAATAATCATATTTTATAGCGTTCCTCAAATGCGCGCCGTAAATAATCTCTTTTTTACGGTGTTCCTCATATGCGTGCCGTAAATAATATTGTTTTTACGGCGTTCCTCATATGTGCGCCGTAAATAATCTCTTTTTTACGACATTCTTCAAATGTGCGCTGTCTTTGAGAAATTATGCATCACAATTACGACTTGCACTTAATGCCGTAAATAGTCATTCACTTTTTACGGCGTCCCTCATATGCGCACCGTAAATAATCTTTTTTTTTTTTACGGCATTCCTCATATGCACGCCGTAAATAATCTCTTTTTTACGGCATTCCTCTTATACACGCCGTAAATAATCCTATTTTACGGCGTTCCTCAAATGCGCGCCGTAAATAATCTCTTTTTTACGGCGTTCCTCATATGCATGCCGTAAATAATATCGTTTTTACGGCATTCCTCATATGCACACCGTAAATAATCTCTTTTTTACGGTGTTCTTCAAATGCGCGCCATCTTTAAGAAATTATGCATCACAATTACGACTTGCACTTAATGCCGTAAATAGTCATTCACTTTTTACGGTGTTCCTCATATGTGTAATCTCTTTTTTACGGCGTTTCTCATATGCGCATCGTAAATAATCTTATTTTACGGCGTTCCTCAAATGCACGCCGTAAATAATCTCTTTTTGATGGCATTCCTCATATGCGCACCATAAATAATCTTTTTTTTACCGCGTTCTTCAAATGCACGCCGTCTTTGAAAAATTATGCATCACAATTACGACATGCATTTGTGTGCACGTCGTGAATGATAACATTTACGACACGCTTTTTATGTGCGCCGTAAAACTCAAGCCGTAAAAGACCCAATCTGTTGTAATGCTTCAATCTTCAATCTCTAACTCTTAACTCTTGACACCTTTTCTCTAGTAGAAAACTCTTGGTATTTATAGGTCACTTCTCCTTATGGACTCCCAATTTGCTTTGTTGTAGTAAACTCACCAAGTAGGAAAATGAAATATACAAACACGATTAAATTGCCTAAAACATACCTAGGGGGTGGATGAATATGTTTTTATACCTTTTTCAATCCCTTGAAACAAACAATATTTTTTCCCTCTAGATAGCTTGAATCACAACACTAAAACAAAATAAAACATGTGTAGACTATAGAAAAGCATTTTCAATAAATCATTGTCTATCAAGTCTGCAAGTTGCAAGTGAAGGAATTATATTAAAACTAAAAACAAAGAATACTTGTATTCACAATTATGTTCAACATGTACAAGTACTAATCAAGATATGATTATATACAAATAAGTCAATATACAAAAGAATGATATTTAAAACTTTGATCAAATAGAGTGCTTACGTCTCACACTTTACATAATCTTGTTTACAAGCATATCTAGAAGTGAAGGTTATGAAACAAGATTCAACCATACACATATATAAATATAAAAGGTAGAGATAGTAAGAATTAACATAAGAGATTTTTTAACGTGGTAAAACCTCCAAAGAGGAAACATCCACGAGTTGAAACTAAAACCATTGGGTACTATATTAATTGGATGATGGATTAGAAATTTCTCAAAAGTGACCAACTCATGATACACTCCCTGTAGGACTCTATGTCTACCTAACCCTATTGGTAGATTAGAAATTCCTCAAAAGTGTGAAACACTCTCTATTGGACTCTATGTCTACTCAACAGCATTAATAGATTAGAGATTCTTCAAGAGTGAAACAACCCATGAAACACACTCTATTGGATTTTATGTCTAATCAATATCCCGGGCCTACCAATATCATAGCCAACTTTCTATCCAATGCACTCATGCCTCTAGAAAGCCTCCCTTGCATAGCTATCCGGATCTCCCCGATCCTAGCCAAGACTTCTTGCTTGGTTATCCAGACCTCTTGCATTAACTAAGACTTCCTTGCTTGACTATCAGGACCACTTGTCCTAGCCAAGACTTAATACCTTTTACAAGGACTTCCTAAGTGTGATCAATGAATACAAATGCAAACAAACACTCAACATAGTGTAGGAACCTAGGGTTACAGATTGCGCAGTGGAAGGGTTTTAAACATTTTATGCAATCATCAAGTAAACCTAATTGTACAGTAATAATCGAAAACAATAAAAAAGGTGAAATGTTTTCATACCAGCGTTTGTAGGCTCCTTCTTCTGTTTTGATCTGCTTCCTGATTTGAACCACAAGATCTTCCTCACTATGACCTGGGATTGGTAACGGCGTATGGGCGCGTCACAGTACTCAGGAACAAGGAGGATGAAGAAGAGCACATAAAAGACAACTCTTGTTCTTTGTATTGTTTAGGTTTGGCCACCCAAGAATAACACTTTTAATTTTATTTTTTCTTGATGGCCGCACCCTCTCTATTGTGTTTTTCTCTTTTGTTGCATGAATGTGTTGAGTTTAAAATCAAATTGTACTGATCCAATATCAGTATTTTTAAAAGAAACATATATCATATATATATATATATATTAAAAATAAACTAATTAATCAAATCTTTTAAGATATCTGATATCTTTAAAGATATTAATTAATATTAATATTATTTGATTTAATTTGAATTCAAAACTCTTTTAAATTCAAATTTAAATATTTAATTTAATGAAAATAAAATAATAAAATTATCTTTTCTTCATTCAAAATTAAATATCAATCAACACCCTCCATCTAATGATTAATTACACAATTACATAATCATTAATATTCATTAATTAAATAATCACATTATTCAATTAATTCCCGAATAGACACGTGTCACTTTTGTAACACAATTAATTGGACAATCCAATTAATTAACCGTGACCTTTATTACCAAAATCGATCGGGCTAGCAAGGGGACCTAATGGACCCACGGTATTTTGAGCTCCAATAATCCTTAGAAATAATTAATTAAACTCTTTAATTAATATTTCATGATTATTAACTTCGATGTTATTCCACTAAAAACCCGAAGTTGCTCTCTCTCAACTGTAGACGTTTTTACACAAACCAATAACTCTTGGTGTCCATCAATATAGCTAATATATATGGTATGATCCTCCACAAGTAGTTAATAATTAGAGCTGGGTCATAATGTCCGTTATACCCCTCTAATTACATCTTTCCATTAAGTACCATGATTATCTAATAAACAATAAATCCTACATTTCTTATGAAATTAGGAGAGCGCACATATTGTTCAAACCCTGAATCAACTCTTAAGGGAATTACTATCTACTTCTCACAAGAAATACTGGATTTCACTATTGTATGTATACCTTCCCAACCACAAGCCAAACCGTGATTCTAACATACGAAGTTATTAATTGGGAATGCAACTTTGATCTCACCCATGGTATATAAAAAATCACGATCTAACCTGAAGGAGTCGATAAGAAACTCAAGATTAAGATCACCCATATATAGCCATCAATTATCGATATATATGAATCTCATCATGTAACGGATCTTGGTGAGAGATTCATATAGATCGTGGCCCAGTCCTATATGATCACATCATACAAGGTGCCTCCATTCTCATATCATTATATGAATGATCCACGATAAGATCACCATACATTACGAAATGGACCGTAGCTGTAGATTAACCACAAATAATACCCAGCTTTATTTGCTATCTACAGACTCTTTAGATTGCTCGTTTCAAACTGAATCCATCTGTATATGACATTCTTATACTCAGTTTGAAATTACATCTGACAATCTTGGATGTTAAGTACACATGTTATATATATATGTATGTAAGTATGTATGTATGTATGAGACAATTTGAATGAATAAACTACTTCTTTTATTTATGTTCAATTCACATTTACAAATTACAAGCTTTAGGGCAAAAAGCCCAACACATAGAACATGTGATCAATATATTCTATGGAAACTAGACATTAGCATGTGAGAACATAAAATCAAGGCTATCTAGTTACAAAACATGAATTAAAACCTAGAACATGTGAAACACCTAACACATGTAATTCTTAGATTCATTCATGAAACTAACACTTGAATAAGTCATATACATGAAGCACATATTCAAGATATTAAAAACATACACAAACATGCTAGATTCAAAAGATATGATCAAAGAATATCCTAGCAAATAGTTAGAGCAAGTATTTACACAATAATCAATTAAAACCTAATTAGCTCTAAATATAAAATAAAATGTGCTAATCCTAGATTGATTCAACTATTGGATCCTAGCACATGATAAGGCTATCAATCATGAAATAAAGTCAATCAAAGAATAGATAGCCCTAGATAATAAGTTAATCACAATAGAACTCACAAACATGTGAAAACCTACATTTCAAGAGAAACTAGTTCACATTCAAGTCTCTAATTAGATTAGATTAGCTTATAATTGAAGCTCTCCTTCTCAATAGCATTTTTCAAAGTAACACATACATATAGAAGAAGAAAACCCAAGGTAATTGAAGACATGAAAGATCAAAACTCAAAGAAGAAACAATACCTTGTGAATTTTCGTGCAGTTTCGGTTTTGTGCATAGATCCACCACAAAACTTGATCAAATGGCTGTAAAGTCACTTGGAAAACGTAGAGAACTTCAATACAAAGATTCTCCAGCTTGAATCACTCAAATCAGATGAGAAATGAGAAAGTTATGGTGTTTGGAAGTTGAGAACATTGGACAGAAAATTTCCACACTCTTTGTTTTCAAATTTTCTTCTTGGAATGAAATGAAAGGGAAATGAAAAGAGAGAGGAGGGAATTGGATGACCAATAAGAGGTGGCCACCTCTACCATCCTGTGGAGGCACGTGAGCCTCATGGGGCTAGAGGGCATCTCTTCCCGTGAGGCTCACGCGCCTCTCACGGGAAGAGGTGCAAATGGCCCTTGGCCATTCTTCGCCTCTCTCACGCTCCTCTAGCATTCTTCGACCGTATTTCGGCCTTCCAACTCTAAATTCAAATCTGTCTTCAGATTACGAACCGTAACTCCCTTAAGTATAAGGATGACTATGAAACTTTGACCAAAGGTTATGAATTCGACTCGGTACACAAAGACGAAGACAATGCATTATAAGAGAACGAAAAGTTTCATAACTTTCTACTCGGAACATGAAAACTAATGAATGAGTAACTGAAACGTCTGGAACTCAATAAGGAATAATATAAGGTCAAATTCAAGTCCAGTACAACAAAAACACAAAAAAACGAACACAAGAACACACATGTATGCCATTTGCTAGATATAGTTCTAAAACATGCAATTCATAAAATTTGTTAATTTAGTTCTAATGCATGAGCATACAATATCAAGTGTGTAAATGTGTTATAATACTTGATTACAACAATGCATGGACACATATGGATACAATGTGTGTGTGTGCCTAAGCCTTGTAAGATGAATGGGATCTAAATATACTTGTTGAGGAATAAAGCATATTCCTCTTTGAAGACACCATCTTGCATGATAAGTTGCCAAATCTTCCTTAAAGCTTGAATCATCATCAATCTAAGATAACCAATTAATACAAGTGAAACATTGTTTTGATATGGAATTTATGCCAACATGACTCAAAAACCTAACAGAAAGTAGAATGAAACAAGGAATGAGAATTCTTTCCTAACTTGGATTTCCTCTTTTGATGATTGATTTCTAATTTAAGTTTAGGAAGTTTCCTAAACATGTCTTGATCTTCTAGAGTTATTAGGATTTGATTTGGGAAGTTTTTGGACAATCTGGACCAATTCGAAGCAGTTTTTTGCCAAAAATATGCCAAACCGTTGTAGGGGTTCTGGGGTCACAGCGCTTGGCAAAGAGAGATTCTCTACTATTGGACCGCTGGGGGTACCGATGTGCAATTTCACAGCAGTTTGTTATTTCAGGTTGACCTTCGGTTACTAAATCTGTCATAACTTCCTCTAGAAAACTCATAACGATGAACCATAAAGTGCGCCATATACTAGACATCTGGAGCTTTTCGAAAAAATGTAGCTCTCAATTTGGTTCGATCAGATGAGGGAGATATGATCTTCACAAGTTGGATGTGTTGGATAGGCATTTCTCTAAACTTTCTCTAAAATCATCCTTTTATCTTCAAACTCACTCCAAGAGCTATCTTCTACACAGTATCAACAAACACACTAAAATATTCAATTATACTCAAGAGCATAACATAAAATATAGGAATTAGAGGTCTTAAATATCAACATTTATCGACCTAATAGATACACATTAATGATATTTTATCTCACTTGCTACATTCATCCATTTATCAATTGACACGTCATTAGATGGGAAGTAAGTAGGATACAAAAGGTGGGATGTTTATCATTACTGATTTTCACAATCCATATCTTAACTATGATTGGAATTCTAATATCGAGAAAGGGAACTTAATTCCTAACTTATGATGGCACATTCAAGAATTCTAATGAGGAAAATAGAACTTAGTTTTTGATCACGTATAAACTAAAAACAATTAGAAATCAAATTACATAGATCACACAAGACACAGATTAAGTTAACTTAATTCGCTTCCACATAGGGAATTAAGTTTTCTTTCCTTGATTCCCTTTCCAATGTAATGTAACTTAATTTGACTTGACTTTATGTTTGTTAAATTATGCTATAAGAACCCATATCCTTTTTAGGAATTGGATCCTCTCCTAACCTTAATTGTCATCACCTCCATAATCTATTATCACCTGTCTAATATAACAAATAAATGGTCTGAGTTATTTATATTAACTTTTATGTAATTTTTTTTTTTTGACAGTATCTATATATCCATCTAGATATCTAGACCAAGTATTTTTTTTTTGAAACTTTTACTGTTGGTAAGATTTGAGCTGCTGACTTGAGAGTCATTTATCCAAATCACAAGCTCGTTAATCTACTAAAAGATAGAATTAATCAAGACCATTTATTTAGATAAGGACAAGGTGATGACAAAGTGAAGTGAGGAGGGATCCAAATCCTCCTTTTCAATGTTACAAATATCTAGAAATTTGGTATGCTAATGAGAAGTATATCTACCAGCAATTTAAATCAAAATTTTATTTATGGATAGATTCATTAAACTTATCATCCATAAAAAATTTAGATCAAAATTAATAAAAATTGATGTGATTTCATCAAGGTCCTTGCTAAAATTAAAGTAAGAGATCCATAACTTGATAATTAATATATATATATATATATAAGTGGTTCAACCAATATGTTATATCGGCGAAGGAGATCGAAAAACTTCCATGGATCTTTTACTATCATAAATAGGACAGGCCAATAAGAAAAGTACCACGTGGCCATAACTCAAGCAAAAGTATTTTAAATTTATAATCTAATTATATTCTATCACGTGGCATTTAAAAGAAAATTAAAACATAAAACCTTTCTTTTTAATAAAAAAGAAAACAAACAAACAAATGAAAACCAAATTAGTGGCCACTAGTGCTGGCAAAACAGGGCGGCCCATTTTACTTAACGGGAATTATTATTTTCTTCTTATTTCTTCAACTCTAAAATAATAAAAAAAAAAAAAAAATTTAAAAAAAATTAACATAATCATTCAAATATATTATTAATTTCAAAAAATTTTAAAAAATCTCAAAATTATTTTTTCTAAATTATTATTTTCTTCTTATTTCTTCAACTCTAAAAAAAAAAAAAACATTAACATAATCATTCTAATATATTATTACTTTCAAAAAAAATTTAAAAAAATTTGGAATTAATTTTTCTAAATTATTATTTTCTTCTTATTTCTTAAACTCTACAAAAAAAAAAAAAAAAAAAAATCATTAATATTATTAATTTCAAAAAATTTAAAGAAAATTCAGAATTAATTTTTCTAAAATACTATTTTCTTCTTAAACTCTAGTTACTCTAAAAAAAAAAAAAAAAAAAAAAAAAAAACCATAATCATTCTAATATATTATTAATTTCAAAAAAAAATTAAAGAAATTTGGAATTAATTTCTCTAAATTATTATTTTCTTCTTATTTATTCAACTCTACAAAAAAAAAAAAAAAAAAAAAAAAAAAAAAAAAAAAAAAACATTAACTTAATCATTCTAATATATTATTAATTTCAAAAAAAATTTAAGAAATTCGGAATTAATTTTTCTAAATTATTATTTTCTTCTTAAACTCTACAAAAAAAAAAAAAAAAACATTAACATAATCATTCTAATATATTATTAATTTTTAAAAAAATTAAAAAATTCGGAATTAATTTTTCAAAATTATTTTTTTTCTTCTTATTTCTTCAACTCTACAAAAAAAACATAAACATAAATACATAATCATTCTAATATATTTTAATTTCAAAAAAAAATTTTAAAAAATTGGAAATAATTTTTCTAAATTATTATTTTCTTCTTAAACTCAACAAAAAAAAAAACATAATCTTATTAATATAATAATAATTTCGAAAATTTTAAACAAAAATAGGAATTAATTTTTTTAATTATTATTTTGTTGTTAAACTCACCAAAAAAAAAAACATAAAATTAACATGTTACTACCAACAATATTAACTACAAACATACTAATCACTAAATACTAAATAATAACAATTACTATATAAAAAGTTATTAATAACAAAAGTAGAGAAGTAGACATACTAACCTTAAATTGGAGGCTTAAGAGTTGAGAGTTGAGAGTTGAGAATGTTGAATTAATTAATCAATTGAATACCTAACAATATAACAAATAATAACATTAGTTATAAACATATTAATAATAGTTAATAATTAAATAACAAATGAAAGTTAATTAAAAAAAAAAAAAAAAGACAACACCTTAGAGTAAGAGTCTTAGAATATGTAGAGACTAGAGAGTAGGAGGTATGTAAATATATAATATATAATGTGTAGTGTTATAATAGTATATAGTATATAAATAATATATTAAATAAATAAAATAAATTACAAAATAGTTGAAAGAGTGAGTGAGAGATGTTGGAGATTGTAGAGAATAGAGAGAATAAGAGAGTAGGGATTAGGGAAGTAGTGAAATGTAGAGAATGAGGTGAGAGTGATGGGGGTATTTATAGGAAAATATTACATTAGGGTATAATTGGAAAAAATTGTAAATGATTTTAAAAAGTGTAAATTTTAAAAGTTTTGGATATTTTTTTTCCTGCCCCAATGGTCACCTGGTTAATTACAAAAACCACCCCTAAATTCAATTTTTATTTTTTAAAAAATTGAATTTGAATTCTGGCATGGCTAACAGGCCGACCTGTTGGGCCTGCCTGTTAAGGCCCGTCATAATTATTTTTATTTTTATTTTTTTTATAATTTTTTATAATTTTTTTAGGGCCCGTGAGCTCACCACCTGGGCCCAGCTTAGTCCGCCAGCTTAACAGGCTTGGGCCTGGCCTGTTAAGCTGGCGGGTCGGGCCCGCCAAGGCCCGACCCGTTTTGCCAGCACTAGTGGCCACCAAGAAAAGTCTTGCCAGAAGACCCCATCGATGTGATTCAATTAGGTGTGATAAGAGATCGAGTATCAATCCAAGAATATAAATTATTTATCAACCAGTAGATTTTGCAACTTAAGTGACCATACTAAGAAGACATCGGTTTGAAAAGAATCAGGATGTTCTACCTCCACTTCTCTTACTTCTGTGTTTTCTCAAGAGTGAGGAAAGAGCGAGAGGATATGACATAATTTTAATCAAAATTAGTGAAACAAATATAACCGCATTTAATTAGTGGACTAACAAGTAACATCACGTTTCTTCAATTCATAAGACACAGTGATATGATTACTTGTAAAGTAGATTACTCCAATCATTATTGATTTTAAGATAATACCTAATAATCAACGGCACTATAACATGAGATTGAGCAAAATAAATTGGCTAATTAGCACTAATACCCCCTAAACTCTTCAAAAATTTACACTATGCCCCCTATACTTTTTTTTTTCAACACTAAACCCTTAACTCTCACAAATTGACAAAAACCGACTGTAGATGCTTCCTCACATGGGGCAATAAATCCAAGTATTTGCCAATAAACTAGAGTTTGAGGGATTTAGTGCTGAAAAAAAAAGTATATAGGGTATAGTGCAAAATTTTGAAAAGTTTAGGGGGTATCAGACTATCAGTTCCAATTAGCCAAATCAATATTTAATTTGATATGGTGCACTCATTCTTAGGGATGGCAATGGGGCGGGTCGGGGTGGGTCACGGCCGCCCCAAACCCGAAACTCGATTTTCAACGGTTGCCCCAAACCCGAGCCATGACCCGAACGGGTTTTTAATTTCCGCCCCAATCCCGACCCGAATGACCCGATTTATTTACGTAAATTTAAATTTAATATAGTACGATAACTAAGTTTAATGAACATTAAATTCATCTGTAAAGTACAAAATACAAATCCCAAAATGACTTAAACAAAAATACAAAATACATACAATATTTTTAGTATCAATAAAATCCATTCAACATCTTCACCAAAATAGTTTAAACTTAAAAGTTTTCAATAACAAAATCCATCCAACATTTTCACCATCACTTTGTCTTCTTGAAAACAAGCATATATTTAAAATATATATCTCGAGTTTATATCTAAATATATATATATATATATATGTATATTGTCTTCTTGGGTTTAAACTCGAAATATATATATATATATATATATCACTTTGTTTCTTTCAAATTATTTTCTTTTCGGCCAACATAGGGTTTCCTTCTTTCTTTTTTCCTTTTATATTTAAAAAATATATTTTTTAAATATATATATTCCGGGTCAAACGGGGCAGGTCAGGTCAAAAGGGACCGCCCCATACCCTACCCGGTAACCCGGCCGGGTCAAGAAATGTGCCCAAAACCCGTCCCGTTACCCGTTTTTACTGCCCCAAACCCGGCCCAAACAGACCGGGGCCCTACGGGTTTGGGGCGGATCGGGGATTTTTGCCATCCCTACTCATTCTTGGCTTTTGGTTTAGTACATTATTGACAATTTATGATTAATGAATGTAAAATGATATTGTTAAGTATTTGACATCCAATCACATAAAATAAAATAATAAATTGATTTTAAAAAATATATATAAATATTGTAAAATAAATAAATAATAAATGAAATAAAGTGAGAGAGAGAAACAAGAGAGAGAGAGAGAGACGAGAGAGAACATAGCTTTGTATATTGATTTCAGAGTTGCTTCAGCTGATGAACCAACCTTTACAAATGAAATGAGAGAATGTTTGTTCAATTACTCTTTTACCCGCAAATGCAATATAGGCATTAGGTTCGGCAATATTAATTGGATTGAGAAAGCACGGACCGGGGCAGTGGGTGGGCTTAAGGTAGGTAGGTGTCGTGGAGTGGCAATCTGCTATATACGATAAATTTGAGGAGTTGATGCTTTTTTTACTCGTTCCTTAACTCGCAAAATATGACTGCCGTGGGGTTGCAATTTTTCTTGCCACCTCGCCCCAAAGACTTGGCTATTAAGATAGAAGCAAATCCTTCATTCTCCTCCCCAAATTCAAGCAGAAAATATGTTGTTAGTCTAACAAGTGGGCAAGTGGTGGAAATCCACCTTTTCACAACACTTCCCTTTGGATTTTCACCACTTGTATTTTAATTTACTAGGAAAAATCTAGTGGGATAAAACCTTCATAAAATATATTCAATGATATTTTGGATCTTGTAGAGCTAGACGTTCTCAAAACCGTCTCGTTAAAAATCTTGTCAAGGTAACTCAGTGAGACAAAACCTGATCGAAGGGTAAAAGAGTATAGTGTCCAGAATCAGGGATGGCCATTAGGGAAATGAGGATGGATACAGGTCCCCCCATACCCATCCCTATTTTCCAAACCCTTGTCCATCCCCTCCCGCCCATCTGGGGAAAATTGGGATGTAGTTTTGTGGGGAGGTCCCCCCTCTCCCTATTCCCATTTCCCTCTTTTCCATGTTTTTCCCCTTTTTCCCTAGTTCCCTCGTATTCCCCATTTCCCCATTTCTCATGTTAAGTAAAAATTACATACTTAGTAAAATAAAAAGAATAAAAATATTATGAAAATATATATATATACTTAGTAAAATAGAAAGAATAAAAGTAATAAGATATATATATATATATATATTATATAAGGTTTGGGAGAAATGAGGAAATGGGAATGAGGGTGTCTACCCTCGTCCCCATTTCCATAAATTTGTGGGGAAAATGGGGAAATGGAGATGAGGAGGGGTCCCCCCATCCTCATCCTCATCCTCATTTCAATTTGGGGATAAAATCATCCCCATCCCTCCACCATTTTTTGGGAAAATTTCCTCCAAATGGGGATGGAGGAGTGGGGATTTTTGTCCCCGAGGATAAATGGCCATCCCTACCTAGAATTAATATTTTCTTCAAAACATTTCTCACGGTTATACTTTGTTAGGGAAAACCCAGTGGGATAAAAACCTGAGCAAAGATATTCATTAATCTGTCGGATCAAAGTAATATTTATGATGATCTTTATGGATCAAATGATTTATGAGTGTGCTTAGAGAATTGCCTCATTAAAACCTTATCAGGAAAATCAAAGGGGACAAAAAATAGTACAATGCACATATGCCCCAAGGTTAGGATTTTGAGTTATGTTAGCATTATTCTATATCAAAACGATATTTCTATTGTATTGATTAGTTGTCTAGGATTCATGGTTTAACAAGCTTCAAGGAAGTTGGACAACACATCAAGCAAAGTGAAGCCTTTAAGAGGAGAAAACATCAAAGGTATATTTAGACTTCATTCCTCTTGCAAAGCGTTTAGGCACACACACACATGACATTCATATGTGTCCCTGCATAGTTGTACACCATTGATATAACACATTCACATTCTTGTTAAAGTATGCACATGCATTAGATTTAATTTGATAAACATTGTGAAATTGCATGTTCTAAGACTATTTCTAGGAAATGACATACTTGTGTGATTTTGTATTTATTTGTTTTAGTTTTATTGTTTTTGGACTTGAACATGATCTCATATGATTCCTTATTGAGTCTTGGTCATTTCGGTTACTCACTCATTAGGTTTCGAGTCCAAACTTACGCTACTTTACGTTCTCATACATTGTGTTGTCTTCGTCATCATGTACCGAGTCGAATTCATAACCTTTTGTCAAAGTTTCATAGTCGTCCTTATGTGTGAGGGAGTCAAGGTTTGTAATCCAAAGATGAATTCGAATTTAGAGTTCAGAGGCCCGAATACGGTTGAAGAACGCAAAAGGAGCACGAGGGAGGCATGCAATGGCCAAAGGCCATTTGAGGGGAGCCCCGTGAGGGGCGCATGAGGCTCATAGGACAAACACCCCTCTACCCCATGAGGCTCATGTGCCTCTCACAGGCAGGTAACGTGGCCTCACCTGATTAGCTAAATTAATATCCATTACGACAAAAATAAAAAATAAAATAAAATTAATGGATTTTATTATTATTATTTATTTAAGATTTTATTATTGAGAATTTTATTATTTTTCATTTTAATTTAAAGTTAAAATAATCATTTTAGCTAAATTAAATAGTAATAAGGGCAAAAATGTACTTTCACAGGTTTTAAAATACTTAACTTTCACATATTTGAACAAATGGACTAAAGTGACGAGTTTTAGAAAAAGTAAGGAATAAAGTGATGAATTTGGTAAGACATTTATAAAGGTGACAAATCACCAAAAAAGGTAGGACTTATGTGAAATTCTACCATTAATATTTCATGATTATTAACTTCGGTGTTATTCCACTAAAAACCCGAAGTTGCACTCTCTCAACTATAGACGTTTTTACACAAACCAATAACTCTTGATGTCCATCGATATAGCTATTACATATGGTATGATCCTCCACAAGTAATTCATAATTAGAGCTGGGTCATAATATCTGTTATACCCCTCTAATTACATCTTTCCATTAAGTACCATTGATTCTCAAATGAACAATAAATCCTACATTCCTTATGGAATTAGGAGAGTGCTCATATTGTTCAAGCCCCGAATCAACCCTTAAGGGAACTACTATCTACTTCTCACAAGAAGGAGTGGATTCCACTATTATGTGCAGACCTTCCCAGCCACAAGCCAAACCGCGATTTCAACATATGAAGTTATTAATCGGGAATGCAACTCCGATCTCATCCATGGTATATCAAAAACCACAGTCTAACCTAAAGGAGTCGATAAGACACTCAGGATTAAGATCACCCATATATAGCCTTCACATGTTGATATATATGAATCTCATCTTGTAACGGATCTTGGTGAGAGATTCATATAGATCATGGCCCAGTCCTATATGATCACAACATATAAGGTGCTTCCATTCTCATATCACCATATGAATAGTCTAGGTTAAGACCATCGTACATTACGGAATGGACCGCAGCTGTAGATTAACCACAAATAAAGTATCCAACTCTATTTGCTATCTACAGACTCTTTAGATTGCTCATCTCAAACTAAATACCTTTGTATATGACACTCATATACTCAGTTAGAGATTACATCTAGCAATCTTGGATGTTAAGGACACATGATATAAATAAATGTATGAGACAATTTGAATGAATAAAATACTTCTTTTATTTATTGTTCAATTCACATTTACAAACTACAAGCTTTAGGGCAAAAACCCTAACACGCCCTGATAAAAGTTCTTTGAAGCAATCTTTTGGATTACTAAAACTAATGCATACAGAAGATAATTTCATGAAATGAAATAACATCATAAATTATTGGAGGGAGTATAAGCAAATACTTGCTTTATGGAGTAATATCAATATGGAATCTTTTTAGAATCTTTTCAACATATTCTGATTGATGGACAAACATTCCATTTGATCTATGCTCAATCTTCTGGTTGAGACAATATTTCTTTCTCATTTCTTTATGAAGATACATGAGTATATAATATGATTATTATATCCTTGTCTTTATCGGATATTAACTGAGACAGATATACCACATCCATTCATATTGTTTTAATCCATATATATATATAAGGATTTCTGTATGTTCATCAAATACAGATTATGAGATCTTGATTTACATGCTTTTAGCATTTTAAATCCTTCCGGGATTATAAATATCTGCATTGAGTGAATCATGCATCTAGAAGACGTATTTCAATCCTTTTAAAGGTAGCCAAATTGATCAAAAGTTAGAAATGTAATTGTATTCATCACTATTGAATACCAAGTTTCTGTGAGAAACCTTGTATTATGAGTCGTGCCTCATATCTCACAATCTCGTTTTTCTCATTATGTTTTCGGTATAAAGACCCATTATTATCCAACTAGTTTGACATCTCCAGGTGTCCGGAGTACTATTGGTCTAAATACTTTATGTTTGACATATGAAGTCAATTCTTCTTGAATTACTTTTCATTTTAGGTCAATCATGGCTTTTGTATACAATCATTGATATTTTGAATATCATAATTATCATTTATATTTTCAGTAGCACTACTGTGTATAAAAATACATCATCAATGATTGTTTCCTTATGTTTTCACATTTCTCTCATATGATTTATATAAATTTTCTAAATTTCTACATTTTTATATCTCTGCTGAGATTACTTCCATTTCAATGGATTTAGTCATTTCATAGACTTGTATGATTTATAGAATTTCTCTCAATTCCTATATTCTTGTATCTATGTTGAAATTTCTTCCATTTCAATGGATTTAGTCATTTCATTGACTTGTGTCTCTTTAGATATATCAGACTCTTATAGAGTTGATTTAGAGA
>OX940805.1:19585419-19625091 GCA_954870605.1 Acer campestre | reverse complement strand
TGATTTAGAGAAAATGGATTTATTTATAAATCGAATTTTGTTTACATTAGGATTCTGATAAAAATACCTTTCAAAAAGGTTCATAAGCTTATATTATGTATCAGATGATTTATTTGTTGCTCTTTGTTTTGATCGTTCTTCAAAAAAAATCACCCGGCGGGGGTTTATGAGATAGCAACTTATAAAAATCTTGTTATCTTTAATATATCATGTAACAGATTAATAATCATCTGATGATCAATTATCTTTCGTATTTGAGCGATACAAAGATTGAAATGAGACACATTTATATAGAGAGAGAACCGAACTGGTATATCTATTTTGTGTAAGATAGAGCTGACCACAGTTCGGTTAAACCGTCGGTTTTATCCGCGGTTTAACCGAAATCGGATTGGCCAAACCAGAACCAAAACCGCCGATTTGGAAACTGGTGGTTCTGGTTTCAGTTTCGGTTTCGGTTCCGATTTCGGTTTGGGAGCATCCCAAACCAGAAAAACCGATGGTTTAAACCGCCGGTTTATGAAAAAAAAAAAATCAACCAATCAAATGCTGCCACGTGGCAGCGTCTTTTTAAAAAAACTTACCGTTTACTTTTGACAATTTTTTTTTTTTAAAAAAAAAGAACCTATCAGACGCTGCCACGTGGCAGCGTCATTTTAAAAATCCTACCGTTCTGACATAATTGAAAAATATATATATATATTCCACTAATCAAACGCTGCCACGTGGCAGCGTCTGATTATATTTTGACCGTTTTGACCGGCGCCAAAAAAAAAAAAGAAAAAAAGTATCCACCAATCACATGCTGCCACGTGGCAGCGTCTGTTTATATTTTGACCGTTCTGACCGGTGCCAAAAAAAAAAAAAAAAAGTATCCACCAATCACATGCTGCCACGTGGCAGCGTGTAAAAAACAAAATTGACCGTTCTGAATTTCTGACTAGGCAACGGCCAAAATTTTTATTTTTTTTCACCCCTTCATTTCTCTTATTTGCATAATCACCCCTCTCTACTATACTATATATACCCCCCCCATATTTCATTATTCTTTACACCACTCTCATTCTCTCAACTTCTCTCAACTCCTCTCAATCTCAATTCTCAAATTCTCAATTCTCTCTACAATTTTATTTAATTCTCATTCCTATATAAATTATTTCTTATATTTTTTACTATCTACTATTTTTTCAATCATCAAATTGATTTACAATATTTATTTCAACAATATAATTATATATATATATTTTTCCAACAATATAATTTTTTCTCTCATATATATTTATATATTTTTTCAAAAATATACCTTTTTTCAATCATCTTTTTTTTTTACTCTATATTTTATTATTTATATTGATTTTTTACTTGCTTACTCTATATTTTTTACTCATATTTTTCACCTCTCAATCTCAATTCTCAAATTCTCAATTCTCTCTACAATTTTATTTAATTCTCATTCATATATAAATTATTTCTTATATTTTTTACTATCTACTATTTTTTCAATCATCAAATTGATTTACAATATTTATTTCAACAATATAATTTTTTCTATATATATATTTTTCCAACAATATAATTTTTTCTCTCATATATATATATATATATTTTCAAAATTTTTTTTTTTCAATCATCTCTTTTTTTTACTCTATAATATTTTATTATTTATATTTATATTTTACTTGCTTACTCTATATTTTTTACTCATATTTTTCAATGGCAAGTGGGGGAGATAGTTCAAGAAATGTGAACAAAGGAAAGGGTCCAATGCGAAACTTGTTGGAAGATATTGGTGATGCTGTCGGTTACGACGATTTGAATTTTCACCAATTCCTTCAAGATCGGTTTGGATCCGATCTCCCTTCTACTCCTAATCCTCCTGTAACAATTCTCGAGTTCAACGAACTCGACCCGGCTCAAAATACCCCCCATGAAAATCTATCTAATTCTAACCCCACAGCCTCTTCGGATGATTTTTTTGCAGGTGAAGATGAAGAAGAAAAACCGATGAAATCCGAACTCTTCAAAGTGCATATGAAGAAAACCAAGTTAGATAATGGTTTCCAAATCTAGTGCAATCACTGCGGCAGAAAATATAAGGTTGGAAGAAACTTCGGATATGGCACGTTCTGGACTCATATCAAAAAAAATCACCCATCTGAATACACGGTAGCGAGTAACCAATCTCAAATCTCCAGGTACGCAACCCCTTCTAATCAATTATTCATTACACGACTGAAAACAATAGAGAACAATTAGCATTAATGGTTGCAACTGAACAATTACCTTTTGGTTTTGGTGAGAAAGTAGGTTTTATTAATTATTGTCAAAATGCATTAAATTCTGTAATGCAACGTGTTCCTAGATCCACTCTCACACGTACACTAAATGACATTTACAGAAAAGAAAAGAAAAACAAATTGAAAACATTTTTTTATGAATTTCAAGGTCGCGTTTCCGTATGTGCCGACATATGGAGCGACAATTTTGGTAGTCATTCATATTTGGGTGTCACATGTCATTATATGGACAATAACTAGGACATGCAAAAAAGAATTCTTGCATTTCGTGTTTTTGATGACTCGCATTCAGCTCAAAATATTTTTCAACTCCTTAAAATCATTTTTCAAGAGTATAATATCCTAAACAAAATTTTTGCTATTGGCTTTGATAATGCTGCAAGCAATACTGCATCTATTCCTATGTTACAATATTTGTGCAATCCCTATTTTGAGGGTAAATTATTTCATCAACGTTGTGCATGTAATGTTTTAAATTTGTGTATTCAAACTGGATTAGCAGAGCTTTCTACTTTTATTAGATCAATTAGAGATAGTATTAACTATATCTAGAGGCATAACAAAATCCAGAAACAATGGTTAAAATATTGCTCTATGATATGCGTCCCAAAAAAATTTCTCGAGATATTTCACTCGTTGGAATTCAACTTATAAGTTGCTTAGTGAAAGTGTTGAATATAGGGAATTATTAGTTTCTTTTATTACTTATAATGTTCCTTCAATTTCTCTTCAATTGAACCATTAGGATGTATGTATAAAAATTCTTGAATTGTTACGTGTTTTTAATGATACTACCATCGCTTTATCTGGTGTTTACTATCCCACTACTCATTCATTTCTTATTCAATGTGTTAATATTGTTGGTGCATTCAATGATTGTGATGTTGATGTTCAATTGAATCCATGTGTTGATGTCATGAAGAGAAAATGGTTACAGTATTATGGGCAGATTCCAAATATTTACTTGCTTGCACCATGTTTAGATCCTCGCTTTAAATTTGAATATTTGCAGGTTTATTTAGCTAATTATTACAAATGTTTAGATTTAGAAGTTGATGTTCTTCAGTATTGTGATTCCGTTAAGAAATTGCTTTATGAATTATACAATGAATATCTTAGAATATATGGTCCGTCTTTGAAAGTGCTGGTTTCACAACCCCAACCCACATTTGGTGGTACAAGTAATTCTGAAAAATTTCAATTAAGGGGTTTAGGGGATCGACTGTTTTCCGAAAGAACCAAAAAATTACGAACATCTTCTTCATCCTCAACGGATTCCGAGGTTGATCGGTATTTATAAGACACTCATAAATTTAATGATGAAGAATTTAGTATCCAGGCTTGGTGGAGGAGTCATTAACAAGATTATCCAATTTTGGCAATTATTGCCAAACAAATTCTTGGAATGCCGGTTTCTACAGTTGCTGTGGAACAAGAATTTAGTGCAGGTGGAAATATTTTGGACCCAAGACGATCATCTATGTGTCCACAATCACTTGAAATCCAGGCGTGTATTGATGATTGGACAAAGGCCAAATATAGACAACAAGAACTTCAGCCAGAGATGGTGAACGACTTCTTCGAAGATGAACAAATGACGGGAACGGAAGGCAGTGAATAGATTCTGTTCCAACATCCAACATCCAACCTCCAACACCAAGCAATTAATTAAAAGTAAAAGAACTACGTGGCCTTTGATTCCTCTACATTGATGGAGGATATGTAGGCAGCTTAATTATGGTAAAAAATTAAGTGCAAGGCCGGTATTTTTTATTTTTTTTTTAATTTTAAGTTTATTACATTGTAATATTGTATATTTGAATTCAAGCCTTCAAGGTCAATTTCTAATTTTATTTTATTTTTTGTGAAATTGTAAAGTTGTATTTATTAATAAATGTCAATTTCTATTTTTCTAAACATTGTGAACTGCTTAAATACTTAATACTTCAATGGAAAATGTTTGTAAATATATTGATTGGGATTTAGGAAAAAAAAATTGAAAAAAATAAAAAATGGTTGTAAATGTATTTTTATTTAATAATTTGTTCATTGGAATTATGATTGGGAAGAATTAATATTGATTGGGATTTGGGAAAAAAAATTGAAAAAAATAAAAAATGGTTGTAAATGTATTTTTATTTAATAATTTGTTCATTGGAATTATGATTGGGAAGAATTAATATTGATTGGGATTTGAAAAAAAAGAAAAAAATGGTTGTAAATGTATTTTTATTTAATAATTTGTTCATTGGAAATTGGAATTATGATTGGGAAGAATTAAAATATTGATTATTTGATTGGGATTTGAAAAAAAAAATACGGAACCGAAACCGGACCAAACCGGCCTAAACCGGAACCAAAATCAGAACCGCCAAACCGACAGTTTGAAACCGGTAACAAACCGGTAACAAACCGGTTTTTTCGGTTTTGGGTGGCCAAAAAACCGAAACCGACGGTTTGAAACCGAAATCGGAACCAAACCGAACCGGTGCCACCTCTAGTGTAAGAGTAACTTTTCATTTACTCTTCTTTTCTAAAGAAACTTTCCATTTGGAAATTAATCAATATAATAATATATAGATTGTGCATAAAAATATAAACTATTAGAAGTTTAAATGATCTAATAGAAGATTAATCATAAGTAACATTAATCTCATAAAGATATAGAAGTCCTATCTTAGATCATGCTAGAGATGCAATAAGGAGATAAACAACACAATCAAATATCTTAAAAAGTGAGTAAGTCCCTACATAGAATTTAGTAACGCTATCGAAATAATGAAGTTCTCACAATTACCTAGAGATGTTTGATAAGTGATTCCCTTGATCCATTTTGATTATGAATATATCGGAAAACTAGATGTTGAACATCAATCCCAGCTGCTTTGCAGTATTCATCAAACATCTTGTAAGTTTAATCAAGTTAATATGCATGAAAAACTAATAATCAGTGCAAGTAATATGGATATGTTTGATAATAAACAAACATGTGATCATCTCGTAAATGCATCAATTAGAACTATTAAATAATGAAATAGTTCATTTGGTGGATGCATATGTTCACATATATCCCATTGATTGATGGGGATCCAAAACCAACTTTAGAATGAGATGGTTTATTTGGTGGATAAGTATATCCACATATATCTCTTTGAATGATAGGGATTCAAAACCATATTTTAGAATGAGATGGTCTTATGACTAATCTCCATTTGTGAACATGCGGTGCATATATTATTATGGAATTAAAAAATCTTCTGGCTCTTTAATTGATATCCATAATAATTTTTGATGATCCTACGCATCATATTAGATCATTGATAACCAAAACTATCATGTCAAAATATAAGCATTTTTGGATTTGAGAACTTCAAATTCATAACTGCATAAACTTTTACACATTTTATAACTGTGTAATATAATCCAGATGAGAAAGTATGCATCATCTCAATAATGAGCTTCTGACCCAAATCATGCATAGATAATCAATATCCTTATTATTCATAGTCTCAATGTGACATTAATAAAATTATGCCTTTGATCTAAGCATATTCTTTTATGTTCTGCTTGAATGATATAAAGTATCATTGATACACAATTTAATACCATCTGGTAATAAAATTGTGGCTATTCTAGTGCCTTTAATCATATCTAATCTAGTATTAAATTTATATGCCTTTGAACTAAGCATATTTCTTTATGTTCTGTTTGAATAATATCAAGTATCACTGATACATAATTTAGTATTGTTTGATAACAATATTGTGGTTCTTCTAGAGCTTTCTATCAGATCCGTTGGTCTTGATACAGTATTAACATTAAATATATATATATATATATATTCCTCATTGTATTAACATCATATCCGCAACCAAATGTACTTGCATCTTCAAAATTTTACAACATGAAAAATATATCAAATTTACATTAAAAAAAAAAAAAAAAAATGAACAAGGAGCAACATGAATTAAAATAAAATAAAGATTATGTATGTGTTCCTATCTTGATCCTAACAAATGCGGCTTAGATGAGCAAATGGCTTAGATTTGGTATTTGAGACGGGTTTTTCTACCACTTCAAGAGTCCCAAACACATTCTATAACCGTAGAGTCTCATCTCCGGTAGCAGTTGCTACTGTGTATCCATCTGGGATCTGATAAAAAGAAGACAACAATTATCTAATGTAAGAATTTATGAAAACAATAACAAACAAAGACACCAAAATGAGAAAAAATCAACAATCTCAAAGATAGATTTCATACCTGAGCCATGAAAAGAACTCTAGATGTATAACCAGCAAGCTCTACCATCTTCACCATTGATAGGCATTTCCAAAAAGTGAGCTGGTTTTTAGTAAACCCATGAGAGTTGAGCAATTCTTTCTCGTGTATGCTCCACAAAAGAGCACAAACTTGAGAGCTAATATCCACCAAATTCAAGCAAGCTCCCATATGTGTGTGTTCCAGAACTTAATGCACTTGTCATCCCCACCTTCACCAGAAACTAGCAAGTTTCCCTGGAATGGACACCAAGCAAGGGCTTTTACTGCAGCTATATGATCTTCTAATATGTGAAGCCATTGCGTTATTAATGTAGAACAAGTGGTAGAGTCCTTCATGGCTTTGATGGACCGATGAAAATTTAAGCATAAATGATTTTTGGCAACGGAGTCGGAATGGTGTGAAACTTTCACGGTTGAAGTGAAATGACAATGGATTAATAAATCATTTCCTTTGGCATTGAGGCACACCCTTTTTCAGCCAAATTCCATCATTTAAGCCCTGTAATTGCCGTTTTTTCTATTTTAGGAAACTTTTGTTTTAGTAATAATTTGAGTTTTAAAAGTCAGAATTGTCTACCGTCAATTCTGCCTTGATTTAGGACATCAGTATTATTTGTTTCCTTTATTATCTCAATTTTGCTATTTTTGGAAATTTTCCCTAAATTTGGCTTGTTTCCTTGCTCGACAAGGATTAAGGTTTCGTATATTTTAAATAGGCTTGTAAGCTGAAAGGAAATGCAACTTTGATCTAATAGAATTCATATTTTCTCTTAAGAGTTTTTCTCTTTTTTGGTGGATTCCAGTTTATCTTGGAATATAGACGTTGGTCTTATTCCTTCATTGTTTCACGCTATGTCAGTTATGTATTTGAAGAGGCCATGGATATATCCTATATGAAAACGAGATTGTCATTTCCTCCGCTTGCCAATTTATGGCCTGAAGCAAACCATTTCAACCCATAAACATCTTGTTGATGTCCCTTATACGTTTGAACTATGTGTTCTCTTACTCTTACATCATTATTGATGATTTTACCATCCATGCCTATAGTGGTAAGTTTGTTTTCATTCTAAGCCAGTGAAATCAATTCGTAATCGGTGACTGCATATCAATGTTTTTAGCTGACAAGATAGATAACAAACACATTAAAAAGAAAATAATAATAAATCAATAAACAGATTAAGAAAATTATCTAAAATAATTAATTCAAACCTGAAAAGGTAGAAAACAATGAAAAACCAATTAGGTTGCATCACAAATCTTTTAAATGGAAGTTGAATCCCATATTTGGACATGGGAATTGTTCAAGCCAACAGCTATGTGTCACCCATCAAGATCCCAACTAACACTAGTAACAGGGCCATCTTCATCATCAACAGTGACGAGTTTTTTTCCAGCAATTTCAAGGTCTATAAACCCATGAGAACAATCGTAGGGATACACTTTGTTACCAAGAGTGATTGCAAGCACATTTGAGCAACCCCAATCCAACAAATTTAGGTAAAAGTTATCCTAAATGTTAGGGGCATCTAATGTCTTCTCAGAATACTATAAAAAGCAACAGCAAAATGTTAGAACAGAGCATAAGATCCAAAACATAGAAACAATTATCAAGTAGAAGGTTGAAAAATTATTGTTTTAACTTGAAAGTTCCTCGATGAATCCAATTAGTTTTAATGATCCAACTGTTGTCACCGTGTTTTATGGATGAAAAACTAGATTAAACACAATACCTAAGGAATGTATCTTCAAGACTTGGCAGGTTTAGACTGATAAACAGAAGATGGATGAAAAGAAATCCTTAGGGAATGGGTTAACCACTGTAGCGGGCTTGTTCTTGAAAGCTAGGATTCGAGAGCGGTTCATTGAAAATATATATAAAACGTTTCTAAATAAACCTAGAAAGGGGGGTGGGGTGGGGTGGGGGGGTGGGTTAATCGCCAACTATTTCGGTTAGTCAATATTAATTGTAAACACCTCTAATCTCTAACACGAATCATTATGAGAAATAAGTGCAAAAATATTCTAAATGACACAATGATTTGTTTTATGTGAGAAAACTCCAAAAAGGTAAAAAACTCACGGGCATAATTGCCAATTGAACCCTCAAATCCACTATTGGCAAATACGATTACAATCTAAGTTGACCACATCACACCTATATGATTACTGATCCGTCTTCGCTACCCGCGGGACTTTAATAGTGATTTTAGGCACTTGTTTGCAAACTACCAAAGGTAAATATAAGACTTAACTCTCAAAAAGGAGAGATAAACAACCTAAAGTGAATATGAGCAATATTCAAAGTGCATAAATACAATGTCAAACATTTAAGCTTATCTAGGCATGTATGAACATGTTAAAACACTCCTAGATATCATGTAGCTATATGAAATGCATACAACATGAAAAATCATACCCAGAACATGCTAGATGATGTATGAATCATGAAATGATGATGGGTGTTTGTGCTTTGGATGATAAAAATCAAGTCTTGATGACTTTTCTTTGAAGACAATCTTAAGCTCTCTCTCTAGTTGATTTGAAACTCAAAACCTAAAAAAGTACTAGGGATTATGATATATTTATATAGAAGTGCGTGAGTATATGAAAGGTCGCCGTTTTCAAAAACGCATTAACTGTCGACCGCTGTGAAAGCCACAACGATGAATGCTGTCAAGACAACCACTATGAAAATTAACAGCGGTGGAAAGAGCGGTGCATTATGCCCAGAAAAATGTTTTGCCTACCGCTGTGGCAATTCACAATGGTCAGAGGCTAAAAACAAGCCTCTAAGAAAATCTCAGGCAATTTTCAAGACCAATTAGCATGGTAATGATCAAATAGAATACAATAGAGTGATCATGCATAAAAAGAGAATATGCACCAACAAGAAACAATGTAAATGCATGAGATGTGTGTGTGTGCAATATAAATCTCTTCAATTAAGAGTCAAGACAAGTAAGCTACCTTCTTTAAAGCACTTGAAGTCCACAATGAAGTCCATTGACATTTGAGGAGGATTCTTCAATCCTAAGCTACCCTTTACATATTTGAACCCCATTGTGACTTTGTCAATGAAATAAGCCAATAAAAAAGTAAGGCATTTACAATGTTCAAGGCCTCAGCCAATCATTTACAATAAGCCACTCTCCACGGCGAGCACACCTTATCTAGATTCTCTTTGCCCTTCCTCCTATCTGTCAGCATGTAGTCCGCATAATCAAAGTCCATTGCTAACCTATTTGGTATGAATCTATCCTACTGTCGCTAACAAAAACCAAAGTTGAATCAAAAACTAAAATGATGGGTCTAAGATTGCTAACTTCAAGACTAGAAAAATCAAAATTCATAATGTAACTCAAGATTGAATAACAGACATGAAACTAAAAGAATTTTTTTATAAAAAAAAAAAATGTAACATAATAGAAACAAAACAGCAACTATAAACAAGGAAATATACTACTCAAGCAAGTATATTTTGCCACACCATATCCTCACTAGAGTAAAAAGCCAAGGCTGCAAGATTGTGAGACACAACATTACTTAAACGATAAATGGTCTGGCATTTAGAAATCTCCACCTCCTATAACTAGGATTTAATATCATCGATCACCTAACTAGCCTCTCCAAATCCCAATCACAGATGAGACCACATTGGAAGTATTCACTTCGGTGGAATGCACCTTAATACCTAAGTTTCTAGCCAATAGAACTCCTTCACTGAGAGCCAGCAATTCAACAACACTAGCATCAAAATTCTCCACCAAGGTTTTAGCCATAGCAGCCACAAAAAAAGCCTTTGTCATCTGTAATGACAACACCAACCCCAATAAGTTTTCTACCATCTTCATAATTTTTTGGGTATCTTGATGTTCCATCAACAGACCTAAAACTCACCCAAGCATAATATCTGCATTTCTCTCTAACCCCTCATGCACCACCACATTACGATTAGACCAAATACTCCATAAAATCATTCAAAAAAAAAAAACGTAAAATCTTCTCTACTAACTGCAGAAAAAATCCTTCTTAACACATCATAGCAACACATCCATTTATGCTTACATAATAACTACCAGAACATAGTTCTTTTCCATACCTCTCTTGACTAGAAATAGAGCGGGAAAAAAAAATAAAAAATAAAAAACTTGAATATAAAGAAACGGCGTGATTTTACTCACATTTTCATGTTAGCATTTTCTTTGAGGAATCCGTTCTTGAAGAGGGCTTCTTGATTGCTTCTTGTTAAACAAATTCACTGATCTTGCATCCATAAATTGAGACAGAGCAAGTAAACACAGAAAGAGAGATAAAAAAAATGCAAAAAATAATAATAATAATAATAATAATAACCAAAACAGGCCTGCAAAACTCAAAAATCAGATTAGAAGTAAAGCAAATCAACAAATAATATAAACAGAGAAAGATAATTGAATTATCGAAGAGATTGAGGTTATTCTTCTTGATCGAAGAGATTGATGTTATTCTTGTTGATTGAAGATAATTGAATTGGTTCCCGTAGAAAAAGTATCGGATATTTATTACATATAGCCGTTAAAAAGGGTAAAATTCAATTATATGCCCCGATGTTTGCATATATCACAGTCAGATCGAATGTTTGCCTTAATTAAAGAAAGATGCCCTTGCCACTTTGACCACCATTAAAATTGATGATGGACTTAACTGTGTGAGAGCAAAAAGGACTTTTTACAGCAAATAAAGCAAACAACAATATTTAATATAAAAATAAATAAAATGAAAAAATTTCAAACAATGAATATAAACCATATTTAAAATATATAAATGTATAAATAACACATAATTGAAACAAAACAAAAAAAAAAAAAAAAAACAAGAAAACAAAAAAAAAAACAAAAAAAAAAAAAAAACAAAGCGGAATCAAAGATTTGGTGGGTGCGATCTCCAATTTTGTTTTTTTAAAAATTTTAAAAAAAAAAAAGATTTTTATTTTTATTTTCTATTTGTTAATCTATATTTTTAAATTTTTATTACTACTTTATATATATTTGTATTGTTGTCTTTTTTTTCATCATTTATTAAAATAATTTAGAAGTAGATAGGACATTTTCGTTTCAGAGTTAAACCACCGTTAAAGCTAACAATTTGACCACAGATCAAGGGTATATTTATGTAATTAAGCTAAAAGTTTGATCCGACAATAATATGATAAAAGGTGAGGGTATTTTATTGCAAGTGAACCCGTTAAAAATTGACTCTTTCACGGAAATACCCCCGTAAAAGACTATCGTTTTTGTTACCACCTAAGGTGGCGTTTGGTTGGTGGAATCAAGCATGGAATGGAAAAAGGAATCCTCTTTCCATTGTTTTGTTTTCACAAAGTGTTATGGAATGAGGATTCAATTCCATGGAGGATTCCACCAAAATGGTGGATTAGGATTCCTATCTCTTGAGGTCGAATCCTCACTGAAATGTTCAATTTACCAATTTATCCTTAAAAAAAAATCAAAAACCAAAATTTTTTTTTTAAAAAAAAAAAATAAAACAAAGGGGGTGGGCCTCTTTAAATGATGACGGAAAGGCCACCGACGGAGCCTCATCGTCGTCGTCGTCTGAGGCCACCAGAGATCTCCGGGAGCCATAGGATAGCTGGCGTCTACGTAGCGACAAGGGCATGGATGCACTTGAGGGCAACGAAGGCGTCATTGGGGCTGTGCTCCATGTTAACGACTGCACAATCGTATCTAGCCAGGTCAGAGATCTCAGCGAGAGTCGAGGAGAAGGAGATGAGAAAGATGTCGTACAGAGTCTCGTTGTTCCAGAGACCAGATTTCAGGGAATTCTTGGTGGCGGCGGTGGTTGAGGAGAGCAGGGTATCAGCTTCGATGGCGAAGAGATCTGTTTGTTTTGAGGACTATTTGAGTGGGGTCAAGTTCGAGAAAATCATTTTGGATTTATTTAGGCGAAAGCTGATTTGGGAAATGAAATGACTTTATTGGGAGGAAGTTTTGTAGTAGTAGTGGCGGCGGCAGCGACGGTGGCTGTGGCGGAGTACGATAGAGTGGTCATGGTATGTGGATTTGGGTTTTGGAAGTGAGAGAGTGTGATCGAGTGAGCTTATAGGTTTTAGCACTATGTCAAATATATAAGGGGCATTTTGGTCAAATATATAAGAGGTATTTTGGTCAAAATAGTAAGGATTCCATGATGAATTCAATGTGTCAACCAAACAAAGGAATCCATTTATCATTTCCTATGAGGATTCCATTTCTACATGGATTCCTTTCCCATGTGGCTTCCTTTTCGTGAACCAAACATGACCTAAGGATATTTTGATCTTTTTCTTGCCGGCACAACTCTTAAAATCTGTGGGGTTTTATTACTGGTATTTGCTCTTTTACAAAATTCATACAAACTCATGACATTTATCATTTTATAGTTCAGAAAATATTAATAATAATTGATATTTTTCTCAATCTTTCTACAAACAAATTCTGCAACCATTGGTGATTGGTACTTACTTTTTAATTCATAATAAGTAAATTCTGGGATGTATTCTCTTCACACAATTATACTTACCATTTCATTATTTTTATTAACTAAAATGAAATAAGTTTGTTCAACTTTTTAACAGTACCACTAACACAAATAATTTTTATTCTTTAATAAGAAAAAAAAAAGTTTATATTTTCTCCTTTTTCCTTTAACTTCGTGCTCTCTCAACCAAATCTTATTCTCTCTTATTTATCATGTTATTGAAAAAATTTCACACGAAAAATCAATGATGACCGATCGATAATTATTATTGGTAGGTCATGACTTATTTTTTTCAACGAGAGTTTATAAAAATTTTCACATCAAAACCAATTAATTATAAATAATTAATGATACTTCCACCAAAAAAAAAAAAAAACTATATATAATTAAGGAGTAATTGCATAAACGTCCCCCTAGTTTTGGCATAATTACACACATATAGACTTTTTTTTCATATATTACACAAGCAGTTGACTTCCATCCAAACTAATTGTTGACCATATTTTAGTATTAGAAGTCCAAAATACCCTTTCGTTACTTATTTATACTTTATTTTGTTCCCCTTTAAATAAAATAAATTATATAAAAATGCAAATAAAAAACTTTTAATTATATTTTTTTTCAAACAAATTTTAAAAGGCAAAAATATATAAAACATAAAATTTAGAATTTAAAAAAATTAGAAAATGGAATAAAAGAAAATTTTTAAGAAACGAAATAGAGAACATATCGATCTCAAATACGCCATTGTTGGGACTTAGATCCACAATTATGAAAAACAAAACTAGATTTTAAGTTTTTGACAATAAAATACAATACAATCATTATTGATAATTGAAAATTGAATATAATTGTGGAATCCCATTTATTGCTAAAAATCATGTGGCTTGAATGGAATCCTATTGATGATGAAAATTGAATATAATTGTGGTTTGTTGGTTTATGAATCATCAATAGTGATTGTATTGATGATTCATAAACCAACAAACCACAATTATATTGGTAGGTCATGACTTATTTTTTTCATTGAGAGTTTGTAAAATTTTTCACATCAAAACCAATTAATTATAAATAATTAATGATACTTCCAAAAAAAAAAAAAAAAAAAAAAAACTATATATAATTAAGGAGTAATTGCATAAACGTCCCCCAGGTTTTGGCCTAATTACACACATATAGACTTTTTATCATATATTACACAAGCATTCCCTACCGTCGGTTGACTTCCATCCAAACTAATTGTTGACCAGATTTTTAGTATTAAAAGTCCAAAATACCCTTTCGTTACTTATTTATACTTTATTTTGTTCCCCTTTAAATAAAATAAATTATATAAAAAAGCAAATAAAAAACTTTTAATTATATTCTTTTTCAAACAAATTTTAAATGGCAAAAATATATAAAACATAAAATTTAGAATGTAAAAAATTAGAAAAAGGAATAAAAGAAAATTTTTAAGAAACGAAATAGAGAACAGATCGATCTCAAATACACCATAGCTAGGACTTAGATCCACGATCATGAAAAACAAAACTAGATTTTAAGTTTAACGTTAAAATACAATCATTATTGATGATTCATAAACCAACAAACCACAATTATATTCAGTTTTCATCATCAATAGGATTTCATTCAAGCCACATGATTTTTAGAAATAAATGGGATTCCACAATTATATTCAATTTTCAATAATCAATAATGATTGTATTTTATTGTCAAAAACTTAAAATCTAGTTTTGTTTTATATGATTGTGGATCCAAGTCCCAATAATCGCGTATTTGAGATCTGTTCTCCATTTCTTTTATTAAAAAATTTCCTTTATTCCTTTTCTAATTTTGTTTAAAGTCTAAACTTTTTGTTTTATATATTTTTGTCTTTTAAAATTTGTTTGAAAAATATATAATTAAAAGTTTTTTATTTGCATTTTTATATAATTTATTTTATTTTAAGGGGAACAAAATAAAGTATAAATAAGTAACTAAGGGTATTTTGGACTTTTAATATTAAAAATATGTTCAAAAGTTTGTTTTGATAGAAGTCAACTGACGATAGGGGATGTTTATATAATATTTTGTAAAAAGTCCATATGTGTGTAATTAGGCCTAAACTCAGGGAATGTTTGTGCAATTACTCCTATAATTAATGATGAACCGATAGTTATTAATAGCTGGGTGGAGACTTATTTTTATTTTTATTTTTTTGATAAGAAAAAGGACCACAACAAACATTACAAAGAAGGAAACAACGAAGAAGGGCTGGAGTCCAGCCAAACACTCTCCCTAGCAGAAGAAAAAGCTACCATCGCAAGCTTGTGAGCTAAGGAATTTCCAGACTTGGAAATCACTTGGCTCTTACAAATGCCAACGTCTAAAAGCATAGCTTTAATATCAAAAACAAGAAATTTAGATCCCCCTACCTGAGAGGCAGGATCGTTAAGGATGGAAATCACCACTGGCAAAGAAACTTCTACAAAATCAACCTGAAAATTTTAGAAAGAAGCTAGCAAAAGACCTTCCCTGAGAGCAATAATTTCACCCATTGCCGAGTTAAAGATCCCAGGTAGCTGAGTAGACCGAGCCACAAGGACCTTCCCTTTATCATCCCTAATTGCTGCTCCCACTCCATCTGTCTTGGAATTTATCCGGAACGCAGCAGCTGAGTTGAGTTTAAGGCGACCAGGGGGAGGGGTGATCCAATCCGGATTAGACCAGGGCAAAACAAAGGGATTGCCAGGGGCTAAAACACTCTTAGAGGATAGAAATTCAGCCAGAAAAGAGTCCACACCCGAGACAACCAGCTCCGGCAGCTTTCACTTCCCAACATTTAGCTAAGAATTCCTACTCTCCCAAATAGCCCAAGCAACCATACAAAAACGACCCAGATCAGGGGAATCAAGATGGGAGGAGGCATACACAAAAACATCTAAGCCAGACAGGAGATGCACAACAGACAACAACCAATCAAACCCCGCATAACACCAAGATTTTTTGCCCATTTGCACCAGAAAATGGCATGGCTAGAAGGCTCTACAGGGGTAGCACATCTATTACACCTAGGAGAGGCCACAACACGTCTTTCCAAAGATTTTCAAGGGAATGGATGGCATTCAAACAAACACGCCAGACAAACATATAATTTTCGGAGGGATACTAAGCTTCCACAAAGAATTCCACCAAAGATGAGGAAAATCAGAATATGAAACAGAAGCACAAGCCTTCAACGAAAGAGCTAGTCTATAGCCACTTTGAACTGTATAAATGTTTATAGATAATAATTGGAAAAAATTCACATAAAAACAATTGATGATAAATAAATTCTATTATATATTAAAAATAAAAGTCTAATGACATGAGGGGCTATTTTTTATTTTTTTTTTCCTAAAAACCAGCACATGTATAATATAAGTATAACCATGTGTACTCTTTTTTCTTAAATTTAATATCAAAATCTATATAATAATCACCTTGTGATATGCATGAGTAACAAATACGATTAGAGCTAGTATCCTCTCCTAGTATTTTTCTAATCTAGTATCCTCTAAGTATAAAATATATTACGTACTCAAGATTAGTTTAGTTTGTTCTGTCTCATAAAAGTAAGGTGTTGAATTGGCTTAAAAAAAATTAGGTAAAAAAAAAATGAAAAAAAAAAAAAATAGAGAGAGACTAAGGGGACCTCTGTTTTTTTCACTTAAAACTTAATGGTTCTAAATCATGATTATTAAGTTGTTTTTTTTTTTTTTTTTTTAAGTGGTCAAACAACTTAAAATAAAAAGTAAAAAATCATGACTTTTCACTTAATTGCAAATCACTGAATTGCATTAAATGTAATCCAAAAACTATCCTCCATATATAACATATTTCCAATTTCATCATAATTATGTATGGTATAGAAATCTTTATTTTAATATATACATTATTTTAAATAGCTTAAAAAATAAAGGGTGATGTATTTATATATATATATATAGAGAGAGAGAGAGAGAGAGAGTGTGTGTGTGTGTGTTTTGTGTGAGATTTCGTGCCGCCTGTTTTATTTTTTTGAAAAAATAAAACATTTTCTTTTCTTAGTAAAAATAAAGTTTGTTTGTAATTGAAGAGGAAGATCATGATCATATGTGTTCATATATAATTATTATTTTTGGATTGTTTTTATTCCATATTATATGTATAATTGTTTAACATGAGCATAAATGTAAAATTACTTATTTTCAGACAATTTTAATTAAAAAAAACAAACATGTTGACAATACATTCAGATGTGAGGGAAAAAAAAAATCAAACATGTCATTCAAGTTCAAATTTCAGTCCCTATTCAGTCTTCAGATAAAAAAAACAAACGATCCCTAAGAGATAACTTAATTCATTTAGGCACCCTTCGTTGAAATAAAAATCATGGTTTGATAATCAGCTTGAAACTTTTAATCCACTTGATTAATTTGACCAATCAATTAAAAAGGGAATTTTAAGTAAAATAAATCAAGCCTTAATTTGTGATTGTCTTTGATCAGTATTTATAGTAAATGGTACTGTTGCCCTCTGAATTATTCGCAAATTGCTGATGTGCCTTCTGAATTCTTAAAATGGTCACTAAACCCCCTAAACTCTCTTGTTATAGCTAGGTTTGCTATTGGTCTTGATAGCTCTTGTGTTTTTGTTTGGAGCGTTTCGTTTCCAGACTGGCTGGTGTTGTTTGTTGGCCAAACATGTAAATATTCACAAAAGGATGTAGACCAAGAACAGATCCAGAGAACATAAAAGAGAGGACTATACAAAAAAAGTCTTTGACATGTAAACCCATCCCATTGGACCTGAAATTGTAAAACCCAGTTTAGATAGGGCTGGTTTTATCCATGTGCTCCTAAAATTCCCCTATAATTAAAAAAATAAAAATAAATCTAATACCAATCAGGTATGGTCTTTCAAGATCAATTACTATAAGTGTCGTTTGGAATATAACTTCAACTATAGCGTAGAGGTTTAACCATACTTCATGATTTAATGGGTGAATGTGAGACTCTATCTCTTGCAAAAAGTGGATGTGTCGATCAAGTGTTATGTTGAAGTGAACTGCAATTTACACTATGTTTGGTAAGAGGGAGAAAGAGTAGGAGGGATTGAGATGATAACATATATCATTCATGTTGTTTGGTATTGAAAAAAGAATTAAATTGATGGATTAGTATATAATTATAAATTTACTAGATTACCCTTTATAAATTGGAGGGTAATAAAAAATTTGAGGGTATTATTGTCATTTCCCTCTCATTATATCCCTCCTTTCTCATCCGCCCAATGATGGGAGGATTGCTTTTGGTGGGCCCGAAAGGAGGAGAGATCCCTCCTCTTCTCCTCTTCTCCTCTTCTCTCTTTTGTCTGTACAACCAAACAATGAATTGGAGCTCTTCTCCCAACCCTCTTCCTCCTTCCATCTCCCCATTTTACCAAACATAGCCTTAGATTTTATCCTCAACTTTTTTGCCAAAAGAAAATAAAAATAAAAATAAAAATAAATAAAATAAATAAAAAAGAATAAGGGGAGGAAACATGTTTGAATTGACATGAAAAAGTTTAAATTCATATAATAATGGTGGAAGTGGAAGGCAATTTCCAAATACACTCCAAGAAAGGGAAGATATCATAATATAATAATTTTCCTTGACCTTCCAGATTTTGTTGGGTGCACCATTTAATTAAACTGTGTATAATGTATGATCATTATCATATAAGATATTTAATTATTGAGATAAAGTACAATCCACTATAGACTATAGTGTTAGTGTAACTCTAATATGCACCCCAAAAATCTTGATAACTCCAATTCACGTGCTTTGCTTCTAAAAAAAAAAAAAATTTTAAAAAATCATCCGAGTGTGGATTGGACACACTCAATCATATAATTTTTGTAAAGTATTATGCTATTACATAAATTCAAAGTTTTTTTTTAAGAATTTACCACCGGATCAATCGAATCTCATCACCATTAAATCATTTCAATAACTATGACATAAGAAACCTAATCCCTTTCCAAAAAAAAGCTAAAAAATCTTTTCTTATAATTATTCTCAAATTTTCGAAATTTTATCTTCTAATAAGTTCTTACATAAATAAATATATTTTTTTTTTACATAAAATTAAATTAATTTTTGTGTTTTGCATGGAGAAATACGAAAACATAAAATCTTTTATGAGAAAAAAAAAATTATTATATATTCCGAAGAAATGGTTTACTAGCCAGTGTTTTGCTGTGTTGGGAAAGTTGTAATTTAAACTTGCAAAGTCGAGGAATTTGGTTGTCTTTTAGGCTATGATTGCTGTAATAAATTGTAAGTTAATTATATAGATTATGGTGTCTAATCTACCATTTTAATTTGGGTTGATTTGCTGTCTTAGTACATTGCATTCTTCTGATCAAAGCTGTCTTTTGAAATGTGAACAACTAAACATTCTCATATATATGTCAACTTTTTTTTTTTGGTAATTCAATGATGAAAAGTTGTCTCGGAAAATTCAGCGAATATGGACACCGGATTTGGCAGTAAAACAAAACCTTTAAGAAAATATCATGATTGAAATTTATGATATAAATAAAAATAGAAACGGCTTCAAATTTAAAATAAATAAATAAATAATACTTGACATATTTTCTTTTTTTTTAAATCAATTTTTTATTTTATTTTTTGAGATTGAATATGTCAATACTTAACAATATCATTTTATGTTCATTAATCATAAATTGTCATTAATGTACTAAACCAAAAGCCAAGAATGAGTGCACGATAACAAATTATATATTTATTTTGCAACAAAGTTCTAAATTTTAATGTAATTGAAAAGGTTTGAAATTTTTTTATTACTTTCATCCAAATAAGAGAAGAAGAAAGATAATATTGGAAAATATTGGAAAAGGCACTATCTGATATTTCAATCTCATGTTATCGTGCCATTGATTATTAGGTATTATCTTAAAATCAATAATGATTGGAGTAATTTAACTTTACAAGTAATCATATCACTTGTGTCTTATAGAATAGAAGAAACGTGATGTTACTTGTTTGTCCACTAAATGCGGTTATATTTGTTTCACTAATTTTGATTAAAATTATGTCATATCCTCTCGCTTTTTTCTCACTCTTGAGATAACACAGAAGTAAGAGAAATGGAGGTAGAACATCTAGATTCTCCCAATCTGACTTAGGTTGCAAAATCTACTAGTCGATAAATTATTTATATTCTTAGATTAATACTCTCTTATCACACTTGAATCGCATTAGAGGATCGATTCTTCTCCATCGATGGGGTTCTCTGACAAGACTTTTTCTGGTGGCCACCAATTTGGTTTTCGTTTGTGATTTTTTTTTTTTTTTTTAATTTAAAAAATTTATGTTTTAATATAATTAGATTACAAATTGAAAACACGTACTTTTGTTTGAGTTTATGGCCATGTGGTACTTTCTTATTGGCCATGTGGTACTTTCTTATTGGTCTGTCCTAGTTGTGATAGTAAGAGACAGATCTATGGAAGCTTTTCTCCATCAGCAGAGATAACATATTGGTTGAACCACTTATTTATTTATTTATATATATATATATATATATATCTTTGAATTGGGAGAGGGAGGGTTGGAAATTGGACCTTAGGTCCTCGATCAACACTTATGGAGAGGTGTGGTTACCAACTTAGCACTAGGTTACACTTATAAACACATGATATCCTAGTGTTTCTTGTGTGCTTATATTATTATTATTATTATTATTCTTTATTATCATCTTTCTATCTGTGTTTGATTGGTTTCTTGGTTTGATGTTGCTTGCTTCATACAAAATTAGATAATCTACAACCTTTGCTGATACATGATACATACATTTACAAATATTCTGTTTCAAATCCACCATCTTGATACATGATACAACATCAATCTTAGTTTCTGTAAAATATATATAAAACCAACCGTGGTCCATAAAAACTTAACACATCCAAATACCTAAAACCCACAACAAATTTCACAAAATATATATTCTAGTAATAACCAAGTTGTCAATTAAATAGAGCTCTCAAATATGAACTTGTTAAGTAATTGCAGAAAGTGAGTGGAAGTTTTGGAGTAAGGATCATCGGTGAAAAATCCATGTTCTTGTCTTTCAAACTCCACATAATCTATTTTCTTTCCCATTTCTTTTAACTTGTTGGCATAATCATGAACCCTATCTTTTAACAATTCACATTCACCTGCAACCACCAGCATTGGTTCAAGCCTGACCTCTTCCAGTCTCACAGTACTCGTGGGTGCAAATGGATTAGCAAATGAGTGGTCTCTTGTATCTCCAGTCGGCAGTGAAAGCCTCCAAAATCTATAACATGAACCATAATAACTTAATTAATTAGAAATGATAAGCTTGGACATTTTTCTTCTTTTTTGTTTTTGAGATAAGACAAAAAGGAAGACATTGGATAAGGCACTATCTGATATATATTATCATAGATTATTAAGAGGCACTATCATCATGAATATAAAAATGATTAGAACAAACTTTATAAGTAATCATATCGTTCTATCATGGTATAGTTAAAGGAATACATCGCTACAAACGTGTTGTTGATCCACTAAACGTGGCTATACTTGTTTCAACTAAATTTTGATTTGACAAATTATAATATTTAATTTATTTCTTCCTTTTTTACTTTAATATATTTCTTTTATTCTATATGTTGTCGGCCCAAAAAATCTTATGCCAACCCGATTGTTTCGTGTAGCTTTCTTAAATAATTATATTAGCCTATTAGGGTTAGAAAGATCTTATTCAACTAGGTTTGTGTTTTTGCACACCACCTCTTTGTGTTCAATTAGATGATATTGCACCTCTTTTACACATTGGTGATGTGGAGTTCGAGTCTCAGAATGTATATTTTATATGTATGTGTAGGGAGTTTTCTCTCGATTTGTGAAAGTATATATTCGAATCACACATATGTTGTTTGATCTTAACCGGCCCCGATAGTCTTATTGTAATAAAAATAAAAATTGTTAAATTTTATCGCAAGAGGGATTTTAGAGAATATTATAATACTGTTTTAATATAAAATAAATTGATGTATAATAGTCTGATAGTAACCACACCTCTTAACCAATGTATTGAATTCGAAAATTAGTAAAAAGACAACAGTATTTTCTTTTATTTATATATAGAATTACGTAGCCTGAAATATTTTTTAATTAGACTCCTTTATAGTCATAATAAGGTTGACTTGTTCGATAGACTATAATATTTTTGACCTACCTATCATGTGATTTGTTAGGCCCTTAATTTCTTACCCTAATTTTGGTCATATTATGGTTAGAAGGGACACCAATTCAAAGGTCAAATTGCTAGAGGCAAAAGAAGATCATTGCTGTCTCTTTCATAACCTTTTTTCCATTAAATTAAATATGATAATTAGAGGCTGCTAATTTCACTTCGTGCCTTGTAGTTTCGGCCACTAACAAACAACCATCAATTGGTACACTCATTATAAAATGAGTTCATATTGTAAATTTGTTTCAATAATTTTCTCAGAAATAAATAAATATATACCGTATAATCGTATTTTTACTACATGGCATGGTAAATACGCAACGTTTAATATATTTGTTCCATCTCAATCTAATAGATATCTTAGTAGATCCTTTAACGTTAATTAATTTAGTGATTAGGACATGACAAAAGGTGATAGGTACCTACCCACCTTGTTTGTTTTTGAGCAGTCAACAATACAAATTAAGGAATTTCAAGTTGGATGCTACTATGCAACTTTTTATTCATGACAATTAACAACCCCCACTCCCCCACATGCTTTATTTATTAAAGTTGATGGTCATATCTTTTCAAAAACAGTAAAAACAAAAAACAAAATTGAGAGATTTACATTTTAATCTCTGATTTTTGAAGAAATATTTAATTTTACACGTTTTTATTTTTATATTTTTACAGCACTTATGGTCTCCTTACTTTTCAGAAATATATCCTATCTAATAATATCATATTAGTATAAATAATCAATCAAATATATTTTTCATGTCACATAAAATGATTTTAGTAGCCCGTGTATGTATGCATTAAAAAATTTCTCATATTTCGTAAGGTGGATTTAGAAAGAGATCAAGTGAAAGATGACAAAACACGAATCAAGTTGATTAATTAATTAGAAAAGGAGTTAAAATCTTCCCCTTAGTCCTTTTTTTTTAATTTTTTTTTTTTTTTTTATAGGTTTTACTTGAAACACTCACTTGCATAAGAGAGGAAAAAAAAAATCACAAATCATGATCATAAATTTTCTTTTATACTTAGTGTCATTAGATTTAATAAAAGTATAGGGAAAAAAAATGCAAAGAGAGAATCTGATCCAGAAAAAACTTACTTGTCAAGTATGTCCAAATTCAACATGGCCTCACTTGCTGTTTCCTCTGACTTGGTCCTCTCCACCCCACTAAAAAACGGCGCCAAAAGAACATACCCACGAACCCGAACCGGACTCAACCCACCCGATCCATCCCCGAGTTTGACCGCCAAATGGTGAGCTATATTTCCCCCCGACGAGTCACCAAGGACAAACACTCGGTCAAAGTCAACCTCACTAGTGTTGAACCATGCATCGTCACCATTTTCACTGCTCATCATCAAAGCTTGAGCTTGAAGCCATTTCATGACACTGTATGCATCTTCCATTGCAGCTGGTAGCCGGTGTTCCGGGGCCAATCTGTAGTCTATAGAGACAACGAGAACGTCAAGCTCTGAAGCTAAGCGCACGCAACAGTTTTGAAAGTTTGGCCAGACACGTGAGCCTACGCAGAAACCACCGCCGTGAATGAATACGAGTATCGGAAGTTTACGAGGCGGAGGAGTTTGCGAAACGGCGGCTTTGTAGAGGCGGAGATGGAGGTGGTGTATTTTGTCGTAGAGAAAATCTTTGAAGAGGACACCATTGTTGATCAAAGGCATTGGAAAGTGTAAGTTTTCGTCGGAGCGGTAAACGGAGCCGTCGCTGTAGAGTTGGACGATACCATTGCAATCTTCCACCATGTGAGCAAGAGAACCCATGATTTGTTTTTGTGATTTGAGAGAGAGAGAGAGAGAGAAATGGTGGTTTTGTTGTGGTGGTGCTGATGATGGAGGAGGTGGGATGTGTAATATATATAGAGGAGGGAAGGGGTAAAAATGGAAATTAATAGAGATGAAATTGATTGGATTATGTTGTAAGCTTATCCAAGGTGGCGGCAAGTGGCATGGCATGTGTGTTGATGGTCATTGGATTATTATTCATTCTTTGTTTTAACTTTGAAAATATGGATAAGCTTAATTAGTGGTCGAGTAGTATTAACTGTAATTATGGAACCGCATAATTGTAGTCAAAACATTAGACCTCAAAACATTATATTTTTATTTTTATTGAAAAGCTTTACTAACCTCTATTTGAGTTTTTTTTAGAGTTTTTGATTGAGCTTTACTAAATTCAGTAGAGGTCAATAGTGATCGAGTAGTATTAACTGTAATTATGGAACCGCATAATTGTAGTCAAAACATTAGACCTCAAAACATTATATTTTTATTTTTATTGAAAAGCTTTACTAACCTCTATTTGGGTTTTTTTTTTAGAGTTTTTGATTGAGCTTTACTAAATTCAGTAAAGGTCAATAGAGTTTAAACATCTACTAAGTAGAAACTCATGAGGAAGAGCTTCTCCAAATAGAAGAGATGCTTCATTACCTTTAGGGCAAGAGGTGAGTTGGCACGCCCAACCAATATATTTTTGCCACATCATTTTATTTTACAAATCCAAGACCGGTATTTCTACATCGGAAAATTATTGCCAGCTTGTCCCTCTTTCATCCTTTCTTCACGACTTTATTTCTCCACAATTCCTTTTTTTTTTTTTTTTTGGTAAAATCCATTTTAGTCCCTCTAGTTTGACCTATTACACAAACTGGTCCCCCGGTTTTCAGCTTTATCTTGATAGGTCCCGCTAGTTTCCAAAAATATGTATTTTAGTCCCTGCCATCCAATTCCGTTAGGGTTCCGTCAAATCATTAAGGGTATAATGGTAAAACCAGAGTTAAAATTAATAGTTTCGATTAAAAACAATTAAAATTAATATTAAATGCATTTAAATTATTTTTTTTGAGGAAAAAATGCATTAAAATTAATAAAACAATTCAAATATTTATTTTTCTCTCTTTTTATCAAATCCACGTTCTCTCTCTCTAGTCTCTCTACTAACACACGTTCATCCTCCTCCCTCCTCTTCATCACCACTCCTATTTCCATTTCCAGATCTAAATCCAAACACATGCATCCTCCTCTTCCCTCCATTTATCTCCTCTATTTTTCCACTCCCCTGCCAATTAAATTCTAACGCCTCATCCAACTTAACCCAACAACTCATCCAACTCAACTATCCAACTCAGCTTTATTCCAAGAAGAAGAGGAAGATCGACAACCGGATGTGCAGCGACGACGGTGAAGCGAAAAGCCGTCGAGGAACGGGAGGGTATGGTGGTGGGTGGTGGTTTGACTGTTCGATTTTGGGTTTTGGTGGTGGTTTGACCGGTGCAATTTCAAGTTTGGGTGGTGATGCAAAATCGTGTTTAGGGGTTTGAGTGGTGGTGCGAAATCGGGTTTGGGTTTGGGTGTGGTCCGATTTTGTGTTTTTTTTTTTTTTTTTTTTGAGTTTGAGATTTGATACTGTGGCATTTGCAGCGACGGTGGCAAGCAGCGGGAGGTTTGGGGGTTTCGATTTTGTGGAGATGTTTGATTTTGGTCTCGTTTGATTTTTGTGTTGTTTGTTTTTGGGTGTGTGATTTTGAAGAATGATGATGATGATAATGGATGGTGATGCAGTGGTGGTGGAGGAGAGGGATGAGTGATTTTGATACAGAGAAATTTGGGTTCTTAGACTAGATCCATCAAAAACAAAATTGAAAAAATAAAACCTCCATCAACCACCACCCAAACCATCTCATCCAAACAACCACACCTAAAAATAGATAAGAGAGGGAGAGAGAGCAAGAGGAGAAGGAGAGAAAGAGATGAATCGAGGAAAGAGAGAGAGAGAGAAACTGAGAAAGAGATGAATCGAGGAGAGAGAAGCGGTGAGACTACTTGAGAGTGAGGGAGAGAGAAAGAGATTATAGTTAGGGTTTGATTGATTTTTTAATTTTTTATTATTTTTAATATTTATTTTTTTTAATTTCGTTTTTGTATTACTTTATTATTTGTTTTTATTAATTTTGTTTTTTAGTTGTATTTTTATTTAATTTATTAATTTAAATGCATTTAATATATATTATTTTATTTTATTGATTTTAAGATTTTCTTTATATTTTTATTGTTTTTTTTTAATCAGGGGCAACAGGGTCATTTGACCCTCTGACCCTGTCAGAAGCAATTTTTCAACAGAAAGACTTAACGGGATAATACTGAAAACCGAGGGATCAGTTTGTGTAATAGATCAAACTAGAGGGACTAAAATGGATTTCACCCTTTTTTTTTCATGGCTGCTCTGCGGTTCCATGGCTCCCCTCCCACACAAATATTATAAACCACATGCTTCATTCTATTTTCCCTAACGCTGTGTTTGGTTGGATGGAGAAATGGAGGGAGGGAGAGGTTTGGAGGGAGAGATCAAATTCTTTGTTTGGTTGAAGGGATGAGAGGGAGGAGAGGAGAAGAGGAGGGAGAGAAGAGCCATCCGGGCCCACCATATTGGATCCTTCCGATTATGGCAGATGAGAGGAGGGAGAGAAGATTGGAGGGGAATTACTATAATGCCCTCCAATTTTTCATTGCCCTCCAATTTTTTTAAGCGTAATTTAGTAATTTTACAAATTAAATATCAATCCATCCATTCAACCCTCTTTTCAATACCAAACAACATGAATGATAGATGTTATCATCTTCATCCCTCCTACTCTCTCTCTCTCTCTTAATTCATTCATCATTCATACTTTCCGTCCCTCCTACCAAACATAGTGTAAATTTATTTAGATTGTCATCTCTTCTCCCTATCGATCCATTTATTTTTTATATTTAAAATTTTAAAAAATATTAAAAATTTTGATAACTCCCTCCATTGTTGCTTTCCTCTAGATTCGCGGAGGATGTGTTGAACTTCCTTCGATATGGACTTTCCTCCGATCCGGACGAAGTCGCAAGTGCGACTCCATTTTTAATTAAAATCATCGAGGCCACCGCTTTATTTAGATTTTTTAGTAATTTTTTTTTTTTTAGTTTAAATCATTATATCAGAGCAAAAGCTTTTCATGACAGTGAGATTTATAAAAGTTTTATATTTAAGTTTTAGTTATTTTCTTTAAATTTTAAATCTTTTAATAACCAAATATATGAAAATTTTAGTTGGTGTCTTGGTGAGTTTTAAAAATTCAAGGATGGGAGATGGAGATGACAGAGAGATTTGTTTATTTATTTATTATTTTATTTTTTTTAAATGATAGTGAGAGATGATAAAAGGAGGAGAGGTTGAAATTCTTGACTTTGGCGGATTTTTGTTTTTGACATGGCAGTAGTAATTATTAGGTTTCTAAATATAATGATGTGGTAAAATATATTTGTTGGGTTTACCAACTCACCTCTCGCCCTAGAGATACTGAAGCATTTCTGCTCCAAATAGATCTATTTTTTAAAAAAGTCTACCAATTAAACAAATATATATTTTTTTTATTTCTAATAAATATACTATAAGTAGACATATTTATCAACAATTGTTTTTAAGAGAAATTTTCCAATTATTATCTATAAACAATAAGAGTCTCAACCCACCATTAATTAATTACTATCGATTCATCATTAATTATTTTTTTAAGTATCATTAATTATTTATAGTTATATATTTTTTTTTAAGTAATACATAAATTCGGGATTTTTTTAGAAAAGGGGAGTACTCGAATGTACAACCATACGGTATAAGCGTGATGGATATATAACTGGATCAACCTCATCTTGTCAATTATTTCTAGTAAATTGATTTTGATGTGAAAAATTTTCGAACTCTCGATATAAAAAACAATAATAATAAGTCCCGACCAACCAATAATAATTATCGATTCATCGTGATTGATTGATTTTATTTGAACAATTTTCAATAACATGATAAATAAGAGAAAAAAATAAGATTTGGTTGAGAGAGCATGAAGTTAAAGGGAAAAAGAGAAATTTAAACTTTTTTTTTTTCTTATTAAAGAATAAAAATTATTTGTGCTAGTGATATTGTTAAAAAGTTGAACAAACTTATTGATTTTAATTAATAAAAATAATGAAATGGTAAGTATAGTTGTGTGAAGAGAATACACCCCAGAATATACTAGTTATGAATTAAAAAGTAAGTACCAATCACCAATGGGCAATGGTTGCGGAATTTGTATTTAGAAAATTTGAGAAAAATATAAATTATTATTATTATTATTTTCTTAACTATAAAATGATAAATTTCATGAGATTGTATGAATTTTGTAAAAAGGCAAATACCAGTAATAAAACCCCACAGATTTTATATGAGTTGTGCCGGCAAGAAAAATATACTCCAATTATCAAAATACCCTTTGATGGTAACGAAAAACTTTTACGCGGGTATTTCCGTGAAAGAGTCAATTTCTAAGGGAGTAAATTGCAATAAAATACCCGCACGTTTGAATTCAATTATATTATTGTAGGATCAGACTTTTACCTTAATTATAAAGGGTACCTTAATTGGTGGTCAAACCGTTAGTCTTAACGATAGGTTTAATTCTTAGATGAAAATGTAGAATTAACTTCTTAATTATTTGAATAAATGAAAAGAAAAAATACAATACTGATATATATATATATATATTTTAAATGTAGTAATAAAAATTTAAAATGTAGATCAACAAATAGAAAATTAAAAAATAAAAATAAAAATTGGAGATCCACTCATCCACCAAATCTTCGATTTCTTTGTTTTTTATTTTTTGTTTCAATTATGTGTTATATATATATATATATATTATTATCAATTCGTCCTGACAATAAATATATCAGGACGAAGAATGTGGACCACTAGATTTACATACTTTAACTCAAAGTGTATGCACTTGTCAAAACTTCTCCATAATCTGTGGTCCACATTCTTCTTCCTGATATATTTATTGTCAGGATGAACTGACAATAAAAAGACTATATATATATGAAATGGTTTATATTCATTATTTGAAAAAAATTTCATATTGTTGATAATTTTTTTGATTTTTATAATTGAATATTGTTTTTTTACTTTATTTGCTGTAAAAAGTCCTTTTTACCCTCACATCGTTAAGTCCATCTTTAATTCTAACAGTGGTTAAGGGCATCTTTCTATAATTATGGCAAATATTCGATATGGTTATGATATAGGCAAATGTCAAGGTGTGTTATTGTAATTTACTATTTCTAACGGCTATATATAATAAATATCCAATACTTTTTCTTCTAGAATCAATTCAATTATCTTTGATCAATAAGAACAACATCAATCTCTTCAATCAATAAGAACAACATCAACTTTTTTTAAAAAAAAATAAATAAATAAATAAAACAAGATCAACATCAATTCTCTTTCTCTCTGATTATATAATTTTGTTGATTTGCTTTACTTCTAATCTGATTTTTGTGTTTTGTAGGCCTGTTTTGTTTTTTTGTTTTTTTTTTTTTTTCGTTTTTTTTTCGTTTGTTTTATCTCTCTCTTTCCGTGTTTACTTGCTTTGTCTCAATTTATGGACATAGAATTAGTGAATTCGTTTAACAAGATGCAATCAAGAAGCCCTCTTCAAGAACGGATTCCTAAATGTGAGTAAAATCAAGCCATTTCTTTATATTCAAGTTTTTTTTCTGCTCTATTTTTTGTTATCAATTTTGTGTTTTAAGTCAAGAAAGGTATGGAAAAGAACCGTTTTCTAGGAGTTATTATGTATGCATAAAGGCCTGTGTTACTATGATGTGTTAAGAAGGATTTTTTTTCTATAGTTAGTAGAGAAGATTTTATGTTTATATATATATATATATATATATATAATGGTTTTATGGAGTATTTGGTATAACCGCAATGTGGTGGTGCATGGGGGGTTGGAGAGAAATGCAGATAGTGTGCTTGGGTGGGTTTTAGGTCCGTTGATGGAATACCAAGAAACCCAAAAAGTTATGAAGAGGGTAGAAATCTTATTATGTTTAGACCTGTCATTGGAAGATGACAAAGGCTTTGTTGTGGCTACCGTGACTAAAACCGTGGTAGAGAATTTTGATGTTGGTGTTGGTGAATTGTTGTATTGGCTCTCAGGGAAGGAGGGGGTTCTGTTGGCTAGAAACTTAGGTATTAAGGATTTAAGGTGCATTCTGCCAAAGGGGATGCTTCCAATGTGGTCTCAGCTGGGATGAGAAATTCTTATAATTTTGGAGAGGCTAGTTGGGTGATCGTTGATATTATATCCTAGGAGGTAGAGATTTCTAAATGGCAGGCAACTTCTCATTGAGTAATGTTGTGGCGCATAATCTTGCAGTCTTGGCTTTGTCCTCTCGTGAGGATCCGGTGTGGCAAAATACTTGCTTGAGTAATATATTTCCTTGTTTGTAGTTACTGTTTTGTTTATGTTATGTTATTTCAAAAAAAAAAAAAAAAAACACAAATCTTGTTTTAGTTTCATGTCTGTTATTCAATCTTGAATTACATTATGAATTTTGATTTTTCTAGTCTTGAAGTTAGCCGTCTTAGACCTGCCATTTCAGTTTCTAATTCAACCTTGGTTTTTGTTATCGACAGTTGGATAGATTCATACCAAATAGGACAGCAATGGACTTCGATTATGCGAACTACATGCTGACAGATGGGAGGAAGGGCAAAGAGAATCCAGATGAGTTGTGCTCGCCGTGGAGAGGGGATTACCGTAAATGATTGGCTGAGGCCTTAAAGATGAACCACTCTTGAATCCTAGCTTTCAAGAATAAGCTCGCTACAGTGGTTGATGCATTCCCAAAGGATTTATTTTCATCTTCTGTTCATCAATCTAAACCTGCCAAGTCCCAGAGATACATTCCTCAAGTATTGTGTTTAATCCAGTTTTTCATCCATAAATCACGGTAACCACAGTTGGATCATTGAAATTAATTGGACTTACTGAGGAACTTTCAAGTTAAAACATTAACTTTTCAACCTTTTTGTTGATAATTGTTTCTATGTTTTGGATCTTATGCTCTATTCTAACATTTTGCTGTTGCTTTTTACAGTCTTCTGAGAAGACATTGGATGCCCTTGACATTCAGGATAAATTTTACTTGAATTTGATGGATTGTGGTTGCTCAAATGTGCTTGCAATCGCTATTGATAACGATGTGTATCTCTGGGATGGTTCTCATGGGTCTGTAGACCCTGAAATGGCCTTAAAGAAACTCATCATTGTTGATGATGAAAATGGTCGTGTTATCAGTGTTAGTTGGGCTTCTAATGGGAAGCACATAGTTGTTGGCTTGAACAATTCCCATGTCCAAATATGGGATTCGACTGCCATTCAAAAGGTTAGTGATGCATCCTGATTGGTTTTTCATTGTGTTCTACTTTTCAGGTTTGAATTAATTATTGTTGATAATTGTCTTAATCTATTTATTAATTTACTTATTATTATTATTTTCTTTTGTATGTGTTTGTTATCTTTGTTGTCAGCTAAGAACATTGATATGCGGTCATCGATCATGAATTGATCCACTGGCTTGGAACAAAAACATACTTACCACTGGAGGCATGTATGGTAAAATCATCAATAATGATGTAAGAGTAGAGAACACATAGTTCAAACATATATGGGACATTAGCAAGATGTTTGTGTACTAAAATGGTCTGCTTCAGGCTAGCAATTGCCAAGCGGAGGAAATGAAGATCTCGTTTTCATATGGGATAGATTCATGGTCTCTTCAAATACAGCAACATAGTTGCTTTACAGAATAGAAAATCATATAGCTGTAGTAAAAGCCCTTGCTTGGTGTCCATTCCATGGTAACTTTCTAGCTTCTGGTGGAGGTAGGTGTGACAAGTGCATTAAGTTCTGGAACACACACATGAGCAGGTCAGCCCATGAGGGCAGCAAACCAGCCATTTGCTGGGGCCTCCAATTGACCCAATTTACTTCTTCTTCTTTTATAAGCCTCGATCCAATCTTTTTAAATTTAAGAAGGGCCCAATCACAAACCTTTTTTTTTTTTAATAAGGCCCGATTATTTATATCATTTAACAAAAATAAACATCAAAGCCCAATTGAATTCTAACATATCATACTTTAGTTTGGCATCGTTTGAGTTCAATTGAAATCTTTTTTTTCTTCTTTTTTTTTTTTTTTTTTGAAAAAGAGTCCAATTGAATTGCTAACCAATTGAAAATATTGATGATTTGAATAATAATATAGAAGATTTGATTGAGAACGTAGATAACTTGAATGATAAGGTATATGATTTCTTTATGTTAATGATAATAATTTTTATATGAGGCCCCAAATTTTGTTAATATCATTAATTGGTGATAAGGATGAATACTGATATGGTGATGCATCTGGACTGACCTTTTAAGTTTTAAGGGTCATCTTTGAACCTAGTCTATTTCAGTTATTGTGTCAATTTTTATTTCTAATTTCTAAGTTGATTATTAATTATTATACATGTACCTATGGCTAGAAGAATGTAAGTTTCAATAGTCATCTTTGAACCTAGTCTATTCTGGTTATTGTGTCAATTATTAATATTAATTTCTAGATTGATTATTAATTATTATGCATGTTCCTATGGCTAGAAGAATGTAAGTTTCAAGGGTCATCTTTGAACCTAGTCTATTTTGGTCGTTCTGTCAATTGTTATTTTTTAGGTTCATTATTAATTATTATGCATGTACCTATGACTGGAGGGATGTTTCATGCCCTCTATATAAGTCTTAAGCTTGTATGAAGAAAGACAGTTGAGTCATAATATAGAATATTCTAAGAACAATTGTTCTTGTTATCTTTGCTCCATTTCTTTGGTGGATTCCATTGAGTGCAAGTGTTTATCTCTGAGTGTTCACTTGTGTCTCTCCTACTCTTTAATTTATTCCAGTGTCAGTTTGGTATCAAAGCTTTGGTTTTGGCCAAAACATTGAAACACCGGTACACGAACGAGACCTTCGTGACATTGAGATGGATGAACTAAGGAGACAAATGCAGCAACTCTAGGAGCGTTTAAAATGCTTCGAAGCTCTGGGACATGATGATTCGCGTCATGATTCAGAGGATGGTATATCAAACAATGAAAAGGAGGTTAACCCATTTTACCGTGCTTATGATCGAGTACCCGATGAAGAGGCTCTTTTACCCTGTCAAGTTCGAAGGAATCAAATATTTCCCCACAATTTCCCCATGAAACTTGAAATTCCAGACTTTGAAAGAAGAATTCAAGGCGATGAGTTCATTGATTAGCTTAATACTGTTGAGAGAATCTTTTATTGTAATAATTTTGAAGAGGAGCACAAGGTAAAACTAGTTGCAATAAAATTGCAAAAAAAAAAAAAAAAAAAAAAAAAAAAACATGACTCAATTTGGTAGGAGTATTTTAAGAAGCAGCGTGCCCGTAAAGGAACGACTAGAATTGTTACTTGGGAAAAAATAAAGAAACACTTAAGGAAAAAGTTCTTGCCAGATCATTATCTACAAGATTCTTTCCTCAAGTTTCATAATTTTAAGCAAGGTGAGTTGTCTGTGGATGAATACACAGCAGAGTTTGATAATTTTATGTTACATTGTGATTTGATAGAGTAAGAGAAACAAAGAATTGCTCGCTACCTTCGAGGGCTTAGGCCAAAAATTCGTAACGTGGTCCTACATATAATGATGTATTCAAGCTAGCTGTGAAGGTGGAGCGACAATTTAAGGATGCAAGCAGTACTCGAATATAGAGTCGTGAGAATACTTCTAACCGGGGGAGTGCTTTAACTTCAAAGCCTTCGACCGTAACCAAGGCAAGTATTTCCAAGCAACCTTCGAAGCAAGATGGAAAAGTTATTTCAACTAAGCCTAATCCTAATTCTTGTCAATACTTTAAGTGTCATGGATTTGGTCATATTGCTTCCGAGTGCCCCAATCAGAAGATTGTTACATTAGTTGAAGAAGACATTCAAGAGGAAGTTGAAAATGAACCACTCAATGGTGAAGGATCAGAAAGTGACACTGAAATTATTTATGCTAACCAAGGAGAATCTATTATAGTTCATCGAAGCTTAAATGCAACCCATGTGGAGGATGACAATTGGCTCTGTAACAACATCTTTCACACTCAATGCACCTCTAATGGCAAGGTGTGTAACGTTATTATTGATAGGGGAAGCTGTGAGAATGTGGTGGCTACTACCATGGTGGAGAAATTGCAACTTAAGACAGAAGAACACCCACGACCTTACAAACTTTCATTGTTGTGCAAAGGCAATGAGTTGAAGGTAAACAAAAGATGTTTTGTGCAATTTTCCATTGGACAGATTACAAAGATGAAGTTTGGTGCGATGTTGTTCCCATAGATGATTGTCATTTGCTTCTTAGAATACCATGGTAATATGATATTAAAGTTAAACATGATGGCTTCAAGAACACCTACAGCTTTTATAAAGATGGGCTTAAAGTCACATTAGGCCCTTCGAAGCTTGAAAGTACTTATAATTTTTCTAAGAACACTAGAAATCATTTCCTTTTAAGGGTTGAATTTGACAAGGCTTTGGAAGAAGTTGATGAGGCTTTTTTTTTTCTTGTGATGATAGAGGCAAATGATGAGGTTAAAGAAACTCCACCATTAATGGAACCTCGCTTGCATGAATTTTCAGATATTATATCAAAGGAGATCCCACATAACCTTCCTCCAATGAGAGATAATCAGCATCGCATTGATTTTGTACCCGGTTCCAAAATTCCAAACAAGGCAGCGCATAAGATAAATCCTAAAGAACATAAGGAGCTGCAAAGGCAAGTTGATGATTTATTGGCCGAATGATTGATAAGAGAAAGCATGAGTCCATGTGCTATCCCGGCTCTTCTTGTTCCTAAGAAAGATGGATCTTGACGCATATGAGTTGATAGTCGAGTGATGAATAAGATCACTATCAAGTATCATTTTCCAATTCCTTGGCTTGATGATTTACTTGACCGATTATATAGTGCCACTATCTTCTCAAATGTTGACCTTTAAAATGGTTATCATCAAATTCAAATGGGACCTAGTTATGAATGGAAAACTGCATTCAAGACAAAAGATGGACTCTTTGAATGGATGGTGATGCAATTTGGACTCTCAAACGCCCCTAGCACCTTTATGCGTCACATGAATCACATTTCAGACCATTCATTGGTAAGTTTGTTGTGGTTTACTTTGATGATATTCTTATTTAGCCAGAATCAAAAACAACATTTTGAGCATCTTCGACAAGTATTTCTTCTTCTAAAGAAGCAACAGTTATATGTGAATTTGAAGAAGTGTGAATTCTTGACAAATAGCCTTATCTTTTTTGGCTATGTTGTCTCAAGTGAAGGAATAAAGGTTGATCCCATCAAGGTCGAAGCAATCACAAGTTGGTCTGCTCCTACCTCAATTTATGACACTCATAGCTTCTATAGTTTTGCCTCATTCTATCGTCGATTTATAAATGGATTTAGTACCATTATTGCTCCAGTCACCGAGTGCCTTAAGCAAGGAACATTCAAATGGAATGATGAAGCACAAAAAAGCTTTGAACTTATAAAGGAGAAGATGACTCAAGCTCTCATTCTCGCTCTCCTAGATTTTAACAAGGTCTTCGAAGTAAATTGTGATGCTTCTAATGTAGGAATTGGTGATGTTATTAGCCAAGAAGGAAAGACTATTGCCTACTTTAGTAAGAAGTTGAATAGTTCTCGCAAAACGTATTCGACATATGACAAGGAGTTTTACGCTATTATTCGAACCTAGGATCGTTGGCAGCATTATCTCATGCCTAAGGAATTCATTCTCTTCTCTAATCATAAGGCATTAAATTACATAAATGGACAACACAAACTCAAAGCTCGACATGCTGAATGGGTTGAATTTTTGTAGTCCTTTACTTTTCACATTAAGCACAAGTCGGATGTTCAAAATAAAGTGGAAGATGCATTAAGCCGAAGACATTCTTTGCTTCTTACTATGCATGTGAAAGTCTTAGGCTTCGAAGTCCTTAAAGAGTTGTACAAAGAGGATCAATATTTTGGCAAAGTATGAGAAAAATGTTCCCAGAGTCCCTATCAACAATTTTTGCTACAAGATGAGTTTAATTTCAATAACAATCATTTGTGTATTCCTGAGTGTTTTTTGCAGGAGGCTATAATCATTAAAGCTCATGGTGGTGGACTTGGCGGTAACTTTGGAAGAGATAAAACTCTCTCTCTTGTTGATGGAAATTTCTATTGGCCAAAGATGGTGCGAGATATCACTCGACATGTGGAAAGGTGTCGAACTTGTCACATTGCAAAAAGTCGTTCACAAAATATAGGATTGTATACCTCGCTACCCATACCACAAGCCCATTGGGAAGATTTGAGTTTGGACTTTGTTGTTGGTTTGCCTTGAACCCAAAGAAACAAAGACTCTATTATGGTGGTTGTTGATCGATTCTCCAAAATGGCTCATTTTATGCCATGTAACAAAACCTTGGATGCATCTCATGTTGCTGATCTTTATTTTCAAGAAATTTTTAAGCTACATGGTGTTTCCAAAACCATCACATTGGATCGTGATTGTAAGTTTGTAAGTCATTTCTGGAGAACACTTTGGAGAATGCTTGGCACTACTTTGCAATTTAGTTCTTCGCATCATCCTCAAATGGATGGGCAAATTGAAGTAGTCAATAGAAGCTTGGGAAATCTCTTGAAGAGTTCGGTGGGAAACAACATTTGAAAATGGGATCTTATCTAAGCTCAAGCTGAATTTACTTACAACCGGTCGTCAAGCCAAACTACCAGTACAAGCCCATTTTATAGTAGTGTACGGGAGAAATCCAATCAGCCCATTGGACTTGGCTCCACTACCTACAACTCATCATTTTAATGGAGATGCTAAAGAATAGGCCAAAAGTATCAAGAAATTGCATGAGCAAGTGCGTGATCGCATTATCAAGTAGAATGATAAGTATCGAAGTCAAGCAAATAAGTATCGCAAACCTGCTGCATTCAAGGAAGGAGATTTGGTATGGATTCACCTTCGAAAGGAGCGATTCCCCCGTGGACGTCATGGGAAGCTTAAGCCTCGAGTTGATGGTCATTTTCGAGTGCTGCAGCGGATTGGAGAAAATGCTTACAAGATCGAACTTCCAGGTGAATATGGTGTCTCAAACACTTTTAATGTGTCAAATATTTCTCCTTACTTTGATGATGAGATGGAGTTTGATTCGAGGGCAAATCTTCTTTAACCAAGGGAGAATGATAAGGATGAATACTAATATGGTGATGTATATAGACTAACCTTTTAAGTTACAAGAGTCATCTTTGAACCTAGTCTATTATGGTTATTGTGTCAATTATTATTTTTAATTTCTAGGTTGATCATTAATTATTATGCATGTACTTATGGCTAGAAGAATATAAGTTTCAAAAGTCATCTTTGAACCTAGTCTATTTTGGTTGTTGTGTCAATTGTTATTTTCTAGGTTCATTATTAATTATTATGCATATAACTATTGCTGGAGGGATGTTCCATGCCCTCTATATAAGTCTTAAGCTTGTATGAAAAAAGATAGTTGAGTTATAATACCGAATTTTCTAAGAACAATTATTCTTGTTATCTTTGCTCCATTTCTTTGGTGGACTCCATTGAGTGCAAGTGTTTATCTTTGAGTGTTCACTTATGTCTCTCCTACCCTTCAATTTATTTCGGTGTCACGTCGTCTCTTAATTGATTCTGATAACATATATAAAGTGTAATTTCATGGATCTTTTTATTCATGTCTTTCTATTGCAGTGATTCATTTCAACAGTTTGTTTGTAATTCTGAGTTGGGACAATTAAACTTGTTTAAAATGATTAATGTTTGTCAACTCATTGTTTAAGCTCCATAGTAAAATTACAATTTTTTGTTGAAAAGTTTGTCATGAGATTTTTCCAACAAAGCAGATGTTGTTTAAAAAGGGAATTGTAGAGTCAGTTGTTTGTCCTTTTTATGGAGATCTCCTTGGGGTTGTGAGAGGGTGGAACCTCATTGGAGGCAGGGTCAGTTTTTCATACACTTCATAAGCTGAAGAATCTCGATTTTTTTTATAGGATTTTGTGGTTGGACTCGGTGGAAAATGAGGAGATGGTGATCAGGTTTATCGTGATAGCATGGTTGTTGTGGTTTAGTAGGAATCAGTTGTTGTATGGTTGGCATCTTTCGGGAGTTGGGATCGGGCTGATGAACTCATTTCTAAGTTTAGAGTTTCTATAAAGGTGGACTGTGTGGCAAAGGATGTTTCTAATTCTGTTAAGTATTAGTCTCCTCCTTTATCTGGTTGTTTTAAACTAAATGTGGATGTAGCTTTAATTCCAACAAAGGTAAATAAATAAGGGGTTGGGTTGGTTTTTAGAGATGATGAAGGTTCTGTTTAGTTTTTCAGGGGGTTATTTCAGTGGAGGTTGCAGAGGCTAGAGCCATGTTCGAAAGGCTCTCTAGCTATGGTTGTTGATCTAGGTATGGTTTTGTTGTGTATATAGTGCGATGCTTTAGGGATGGTTAATCTATGTAATGAGATTTGTTTCTCCAATGGAGATGTTGATAATAATATCATTCATGAGACATTGTGTCTTTGTTGTACAACTATAGAGATTATATATTGTATCTAAGTTGTTCATATTTCTAGAATGTGTAATAGTGTAGCTCATGCTACATCTAGATTTGCTATTGATCTTGATAGCTCTTGTATTTGTGTTTGGAGCGTTTCGTTTCTAGATTGGCTAGTGTTGTTGGCCAATAATAAGGATATTTTCTTGTAATTTTGTTGGTTGTTAATGAAGTTGTTCTCTTAAAAACAATTCTGCACTAAAACCCTAGTTTTTTTTATAAAAAAAAATTATCATTTTTTTTTTGAAGTATTACATAAATTCGGTTTTTTTTTTTTTTTTTTTGGGGGGGGGGGGGGGGGGGGGGGGGCGGGGGTGGTTGGGTGCACTCGAAACCACAACCTTGTGGTGCAATGGTGAAGGATTTACCATCAAACCAACCTCAACATTCTTTATTATGTTTCTTCTTTTGTTGTTGACTAAGACCATCTCCATGCACATGTCAATGCCAGTGCCAAATATGGCACACAAAAAAGTAAAATGTCATATTCGCACATCAATTTGGCATTGTGCTCCAATGCATAATTCTATTTAAAATGTTATTTTATTATTTTATTAATTAAAATTATACAGGTAAACACTTACCATTAATATATTCATTATTTCTTTTAATGTTCCAATGCAAAGTTTCCATTAATGCATTCATTATTTCATTTTAAAAAATACATATAAGAGCATCTTCAATGCAAAAGTGGCTTGCATACCAATAATTGTTGAT